>SAYR01050574.1:92644-115225 GCA_004382745.1 Argopecten irradians irradians
CCCTACACTTTCACCTTTATCTTACTGTACCCTACACTTTGACCTTTACCTTACAGAGCCCTACACTTTGACCTTTATCTTACTTTCCAATGTACTTTGACATTGACCTTTACATTCCCTTTTACTTTGACATTACTTCACGCTTTCCTTCACTTTGACCTTAAGCTAACTGTCCCCTACACTTTGACCTTTACCTTATGCTTTCCTGCACTTTGACCTTTACCTTACAGTTCCCTACACTTTGACCTTTACCTGACAGTCCCCTCCATTTTGACCTTTATTTTACTATACCCTACACTTTGAACTTTACCTTACTCTCCCCTACACTTTGACCTTTACCTTACTCTCCCCTACACATTGACCTTTATCTTGCTGTCCCCTACACTTTGACCTTTACCTTACTGTCCCCTACACTTTGACCTTTACCTTACTGTCCCTTACACTTTGACCATTACCTTACTATTCCCTACACTTTGACCTTTTTCTTACTGTACCCTACACTTTGACCTTTATCTTTCTGTCCCCTGTTCTTTGACATTGACCTTTACTTTCCCTTTTACTTTGACATTACTTTACGCTTTCCTTCACTTTGACTTTAAGCTAACTGCCCCCTACACTTTGACCTTTACCTTACTGTTCCCTACACTTTGACCTTTACCTGACAGTCCCCTCCACTTTGACCTTTATGTTACTATACCCTACACTTTGAACTTTACCTTACTCTCCCCTACACTTTGACCTTTACCTTACTCTCCCCTACACTTTGACATTTACCTTACTGTCCCCTACACTTTGTCTTTTACCTTAATCTCCTCTACACTTTGATCTTTACCTTACTGTCCCTTACACTTTGACCATTACCTTACTATTCTCTATTCTTTGACCTTTATCTTACTGCATCCTACGCTTTGAACTTTACCTTGTAGTCTCCAACACTTTGACCTTTACTTTCTAGTCTCTTTCATTTTCACCTTTACTTTCTAGCCTCATACACTTTGACCTTTACATTACTGTACGCTACACTTTTACCTTTACCTTCTAGTCTCCTACACTTTCACGTTTACATTCTAGTCTTATATACTTTGACCTTTACCTTTGTGTACATTACACTTTGACCTTAACCTTACTGTCAGCTACACTTTGACCTATACCTTCTAGTCTCCCACACTTTGACCTTTACTTTTCTAGTCTCATTCACGTTGACTTTAACCTTACTGTACCATACACTTTGACCTTTACCTTACTCTCCCCTACACTTTGACCTTTACCTTACTGTCCCCTGTACTATGACATTGACCTTTACTTTCCCTTTTACTTTGACATTACTTTACCTTAATGTCTCCTAAACTTTGACCTTTTCCTTCTAGTCTCCTACACTTTGACCTTTACTTTCTAGTCTCCTTAATGTTCACCTTTACCTTCTAGTCTCATACACTTTGACCTTTACCTTACTCTCCCCTTCACTTTGACCTTTAGCTAACTGTCTCCTACACTTTGACCTTTACCTTATGCTCTCCTACACTTTGACCTTTACCTTACAGTCCCCTCCACTTTGACCTATATTTTACTGTACCCTACACTTTGACCTTTACCATACTGTCCCCTACACTTTGACCTTTACCTTACTGTCCCCTACACTTTGACCTTTACCTTACTGCCCTTTACACTCTGACCTTTACCTTCTAGTGTCCTACACTTTGACCTTTACTTTCTAGTCTCCTTAATTGTCACCTTTACCTTCTAGTCTCATACACTTTGACCTTTACTTTTCTCGTCTCCTTCATTTTCATCTTTACCTTCTAATTTCATTCACTTTGATCTTTACTTTACTGTCCATTGTACTTTGACCTTTACGTTACTGTCCCATATACTTTGACCTTTATCTAACTGTCCCCTACACTTTGACCTAAATCTTACTGTCCCCTACACTTTGACATAAATTTTACTATTCCCTACACTTTGACCTTCACCTTCTAGTCTCATACACTTTGACCTTTACATTACTGTACCTTACACTTTGACCTTTATTTTACTGTACCCTACACTTTGACCTTTACCTTACTGTCCCCTACACTTTGACCTTTACCTTACTGTCCCCTACAATTTGAATTTTACTTTACTGCCCTCTACACTCTGACCTTTACCTTAATGTCTCCTACACTTTGACCTTTACCTTCTAGTCTCCCACACTTTGACTTTTACTTTTCTAGACTCCTTCATTTTCATCTTTACCTTTTATTCTCATTCACTTTGACCTTAACCTTACTCTACCCTACACTTTGACATTTACCTTAAAGAGTCCTACACTTTGACCTATACCTTACTGTCCCCTGTACTATGACAGTGACCTTTAATTCTCCTTAATTGTCACCTTTACCTTCTAGTCTCATACACTTTGACCTTTATTTTTCTCGTCTCCTTCACTTTCATCTTTACCTTCTAATTTCATTCACTTTGACCTTTACTTTATTGTCCATTGTATTTTGACCTTACTGTACCCTACACTTTTACCTTTACCTTCTAGTCTCCTACACTTTGACCTTTACTTTCTAGTCTCCTTAATTGTCACCTTTACCTTATAGTCTCATACACTTTGACCTTTACTTTTCTCGTCTCCTTCATTTTCATCTTTACCTTCTAATTTCATTCACTTTGATCTTTACTTTACTGTCCATTGTACTTTGACCTTTACGTTACTGTCCCATATACTTTGACCTTTATCTAACTGTCCCCTACACTTTGACATAAATCTTACTATCCCCTACACTTTGACCTTCACCTTCTAGTCTCCTTGACTTTGACCTTTACTTTCTAGTCTCTTTCACTTTCACTTTTACCGTCTAGTCTCATACACTTTGACCTTTACATTACTGTACCTTACACTTTGACCTTTACCTTTCAGTGCCCTACACTTAAACCTTTACCTTATTGTCTTTCATACTTTGACCTTTACCTTACTGCCCTCTACACTCTGACCTTTACCTTAATATCTCCTACACTTTGACCTTTACCTTCTAGTCTCCTACACTTTGACCTTTACTTTCTAGTCTCCTTAATTTTCACCTTTACCTTGTGGTCCCATACACTTTGACCTTTACCTTACTGTACCCTACACTTTGACCATTATCTTTCAGTGCCCTACACTTTGAACCTTACCTTACTCTCCCCTACACTTTGAACTTTACTTTTCTAATCTCCTTCACTTTCACTTTTACCTTGTAGTCTCTTACACTTTGACCTCTACTCCCCTAATCTTTGACCTTAATGTTACTTTCTCCTACACTTTAACCTTCACCTTCAAGTTTCCTTGACTTTGACCTTTACTTTCTAGTCTCTTTCATTTTCTCCTTTACTTTCTAGTCTCATACACTCTGACCTTTACCTTAATGTCTCCTACACTTTGACCTTTACCTTCTAGTCTCCCACACTTTGACTTTTACTTTTCTAGTCTCCTTCATTTTCATCTTTACCTTTTATTCTCATTCACTTTGACCTTAACCTTACTCTACCCTACACTTTGATATTTACCTTAAAGAGCCCTACACTTTGACCTATACCTTACTGTCCCCTATACTATGACAGTGACCTTTAATTCTCCTTAATTGTCACCTTTACCTTCTAGTCTCATACACTTTGATCTTTATTTTTCTCGTCTCCTTCACTTTCATCTTTACCTTCTAATTTCATTCACTTTGACCTTTACTTTATTGTCCATTGTATTTTGACCTTACTGTACCCTACACTTTTACCTTTACCTTCTAGTCTCCTACACTTTGACCTCTACTCCCCTAATCTTTGACCTTAATGTTACTTTCTCCTACACTTTAACGTTCACCTTCAAGTTTCCTTGACTTTGACCTTTACTTTCTAGTCTTTTTCATTTTCACCTTTACCTTCTAGTCTCCTACACTTTCACGTTAACCTTCTAGTCACATACACTTTGACCTTTACCTTTGTGTACCTTACACTTTGACCTTTACCTTAATGTCTCCTAAACTTTGACCTTTTTCCTTCTAGTCTCCTACACTTTGACCTTTACTTTCTAGTCTCCTTAATTTTCACCTTTACCTTCTAGTCTCATACACTTTTACCTTTATCTTACTCTCCCCTACACATTGACCTTTATCTTGCTGTCCCCTACATTTTGACATTTACCTTACTATTCCCTACACTTTGACCTTTATCTTACTGTACATTACACTTTGACCTTTATCTTATTGTCCCCTGTACTTTGACATTGACCTTTACTTTCCCTTTTACTTTGACATTACTTTACGCTTTCCTTCACTTTGACCTTAAGCTAACTGTCCCCTACATTTTGACCTTTACCTTATGCTTTCCTACACTTTGACCTTTACCTTATGCTTTCCTACACTTTGACCTTTACCTTACTATCCCCTCCACTTTGACTTTGATTTTACTGTCCCTTACACTTTGACCATTACCTTACTAATCCCTACACTTTGACCTTTATCTTACTGTACCCTACAATTTGACCTTTACCTTGTAGTCTCCAACACTTTGACCTTTACTTTCTAGTCTCTTTCATTTTCACCTGTACTTTCTTGTCTCATACACTTTGACCTTTACCTTACTGTACCCTACACTTTTACCTTTACCCTCTAGTCTCCTACACTTTCACGTTTACCTTCTAGTCTCATACACTTTGACCTTTACCTTTGTGTGCTTTTCATTTTGACCTTTACCTTACTGTCCCCTACACTTTGACCTTAATCTGACTGTCCCCTACACTTTGACCTTTACCTTCTAGTCTCATACACTTTGACCTTTACCTTACTGTACCCTACACTTCGACCTTTACCTTACTGTACCCTACACTTTGACTTTCACCTTACTGTACCCTACACTTTGACCTCTACCTTACTGTCCCCTACACTCTGACCTTACAGCCCCCTCCACTTTGACCTTTATTTTATTATACCGTACACTTTGACCTTTACCTTACTCTCCCCTACACTTTGACATTTAACTTACTCTCCCTTACACTTTGACCATTACCTTACTCTCCCCTACACTTTGACCATTAACTTACTATTCCCTACACTTTGACCTTTATTTTATAGTCTCTTTCATTTTCACCTTTACTTTCTAGTGTCATACACTTTGACCTTTACCTTACTGTACCCTACACTTTTACCTTTACCTTACTGTCCCCTGTACTATGACAGTGACCTTTACTTTCCCTTTTACTTTGACATTATTTTACGCTTTCCTTCACTTTACCAGTTGCTAACTGTCCCCTATACTTGGAACTTTACCTTATGCTTTCCTACATTTGGACCTTTAGCTTATGCTTTCCTACACTTTGACCTTTACCTTACTGTCCCCTCCACTTTGACTTTGATTTTACTGTACACTACACTTTGACCTTTACCTTGCTCTCCCCTTCACTTTGACCTTTACTTTCTAGTCTGCTTAATTTTCACCTTTACCTTCTGGTCTCATACACTTTGACCTTTACCTTACTGTACCCTACACTTAGAACTTTACTTTACAGTGCCCTGTACTATGACATTTACCTTACTGTCCCCTATACTTTGAACTTTATCTTTCAGTGCCCTACACTTTGAACCTTACCTTACTCTCCCCTACACTTTGAACTTTACTTTTCTAATCTCCTTCACTTTTACTTTTACCTTGTAGTCTCTTACACTTTGACCTCTACTCCCCTAATCTTTGACCTTAATGTTACTATCCCCTACACTTTGACCTTCTCCTTCAAGTTTCCTTGACTTTGACCTTTACTTTCTAGTCTCTTTCATTGTCACCTTTACTTTCTAGTCACATACACTTTGACCTTTACCTTTGTGTACCCTACACTTTTACCTTTACCTTACTGTTCCCTACACTTTGACCTTGATCTTACTGTCCCCTACACTTTCACATTTACCTTACTGTTCCCTACACTTTGACTTTTACCTTACTGTCCCCTAAACTTTGACCTTTACCTTACTGTACCTTACACTTTGACCATTACCTTTACTCTCCCCTACACTTTGACCATTACCTTACTATTCCCTACACTTTGACCTTTACCTTGCAGTCTCCAATACTTTGACCTTTATTTTCTAGTCTCTTTCATTTTCACCTTTACTTTCTAGTCTCATACACTTTGAACTTTACCTTACTGTACCCTACACTTTTACCTTTACCTTCTAGTCTCCTACACTTTTACCTTTACCTTCTAGTCTCCTACACTTTGACCTTTACCTTTGTGTAACTTACACTTTGACCTTTACCTTACTGTCCTCTACACTTTGACCTTAGCTAACTGTCCCCTATACTTGGAACTTTACCTTATGCTTTCCTACATTTGGACCTTTATCTTATGCTTTCCTACACTTTGACCTTTACCTTACTGTCCCCTCCACTTTGACTTTGATTTTACTGTACACTACACTTTGACCTTTACCTTGCTCTCCCCTACACTTTGACCTTTACTTTCTAGTCTGCTTAATTTTCACCTTTACCTTCTAGTCTCATACACTTTGACTTTTACTTTTCTAGTCTCGTTCATTTTCATCTTTACCTTTTATTCTCATTCACTTTGACCTTAACCTTACTCTACCCTACACTTTGACATTTACCTTAAAGAGCCCTACACTTTGACCTATACCTTACTGTCCCCTGTACTATGACAGTGACCTTTACTTTCCCTTTTACCTTGACATTACTTTACGCTTTCCTTCACTTTGACCTTTAGCTAACTGTCCCCTATACTTGGAACTTTACCTTATGCTTTCCTACATTTGGACCTTTACCTTATGCTTTCCTACACTTTGACCTTTACCTTACTGTCACCTCCACTTTGACTTTGATTTTACTGTACACTACACTTTGACCTTTACCTTGCTCTCCCCTACACTTTGACCTTTACTTTCTAGTCTGCTTAATTTTCACCTTTACCTTCTAGTCTTATACACTTTGACCTTTACCTTACCGTGCCCTGTACTTTGACCTTTACCTTACTGTCCCCTACACATTGACCTTTATCTTGCTGTCCCCTACACTTTGACATGTACCTTACTGTCCCTTACACTTTGACCATTACCTTACTATTCCCTACACTTTGACCTTAATCTTACTGTACCCTACACTTCGACCTTTATCTTACTGTCCCCTGTACTTTGACATTGACCTTTACTTTCCCTTTTACTTTGACATTACTTTACGCTTTCCTTCACTTTGTCCTTAAGCTAACTGTCCCCTACACTTTGACCTTTACCTTATGCTTTCCTAAATTTGACCTTTACCTTACTGTCCCTTACACTTTGACCATTACCTTACTATTCCCTACACTTTGAATTTTATCTTACTGTACCCTACAATTTGACCTTCACCTTGTAGTCTCCAACAATTTGACCTTTACTTTCTAGTCTCTTTCATTTTCACCTGTACTTTCTTGTCTCATACACTTTGACCTTTACCTTACTGTCCCCTACACTTTGACCTTAATCTGACTGTCCCCTACACTTTGACCTTCACCTTCTAGTCTCCTTTACTTTGACCTTTACCTTATAGTCTCTTGCACTTTGATCTTTACATTACTGTACCCTACACTTTGACCTTTACCTTTCAGTGCCCTACACTTCGACCTTTACCTTCTAGTCTTCTACACTTTGACCTTTACCTTACAGTGCCCTGTACTTTGACCTTTACCTTAATGTCATCTGTACTTTGATCTTTACCTTTCAGTGACCTACACTTTGACCTTAACCTTACTGTCCCCTACACTTTGACCTTTACCTTCTAGTCTCCTACACTTTGACCTTTACTTTTTTAGTCTCCTTCACTTTAATCTTTACCTTCTAGTCTCATTCACTTTGACCTTAACCTTACGGTACCCTACACTTTGACTTTACCTTACTCTCCCTTACACTTTAACCTTTACCTTACTGTCCCCTGTACTTTTACATTGACCTTTATTTTCCCTTTTACTTTGACATTACTTTATGCTTTCCTTCACTTTGACCTTTAGCTAACCGTTCCCTACATTTTGACCTTTACCTTATGTTTTCCTACACTTGGACCTTTACCTTCTAGTCTCCTACACTTTGACCTTTACTTTTTTAGTCTCCTTCACTTTTATTTTTACCTTCTAGTCTCATTCACTTTGACCTTTACCTTACTTTCTCCTACACTTTGACTTTTATCTTACTGTCCCCTACACTTTGACATTTACCTTATTGTCCCCTACACTTTGACCATTACCTTACTCTCCCCTACACTTTGACCTTTACATTACTGTCCCTTACACTTTGACCATTACCTTACTATTCCCTACACTTTCACCTTTATCTTACTGTACCCTACACTTTGACCTTTACCTTACAGAGCCCTACACTTTGACCTTTATCTTACTTTCCAATGTACTTTGACATTGACCTTTACATTCCCTTTTACTTTGACATTACTTCACGCTTTCCTTCACTTTGACCTTAAGCTAACTGTCCCCTACACTTTGACCTTTACCTGATGCTTTCCTACACTTTGACCTTTACCTTACAGTTCCCTACACTTTGACCTTTACCTGACAGTCCCCTCCATTTTGACCTTTATTTTACAATACCCTACACTTTGAACTTTACCTTACTCTCCCCTACACTTTGACCTTAACCTTACTCTCCCCTACACATTGACCTTTATCTTGCTGTCCCCTACACTTTGACCTTTACCTTACTGCCCCCTACACTTTGACCTTTACCTTACTGTCCCTTACACTTTGACCATTACCTTACTATTCCCTACACTTTGACCTTTATCTTACTGTCCCCTGTACTTTGACATTGACCTTTACTTTTCCTTTTACTTTGACATTACTTTACGCTTTCCTTCACTTTGACCTTAAGCTAACTGTCCCCTACACTTTGATCTTTACCTTATGCTTTCCTACACTTTGACCTTTACCTGCCAGCCCGCTACACTTTGACATTTACCTTACTGTCCCCTACACTTTGACCTTTACCTTACTCTCCCCTACACTTTGACCTTTACCTTACTGTCTCCTAAACTTTGACCTTTACCTTACTGTCCCTTACACTTTGACCATTATCTTACTATTCCCTACACTTTGACCTTTATCTTACTGTACCCTACAATTTGACCTTTATCTTGTAGTCTCCAACACTTAGACCTTTACTTTCTAGTCTCTTTCATTTTCACCTTTACTTTGTAGTCTCATACACTTTGACCTTTACCTTACTGTACCCTACACTTTTACCTTTACCTTCTAGTCTCCTACACTTTCACGTTTACCTTCTAGTCACATACACTTTGACCTTTACCTTTGTGTACCTTACACTTTGACCTTTACCTTAATGTCACCTAAACTTTGACCTTAATCTGACTGTCCCCTACACTTTGACCTTTACCTTCTATTCTCATACACTTTGACCTTTACCTTACTGTACCCTACACTTAGACCTTTACCTTACTGTACCCTACACTTTGACTTTCACCTTACTGTCCCCTACACTTTGACCTTTACCTTACTACCCTCTACACTCTAACCTTTACCTTAATGTCGTCTACACTTTGACCTTTACCTTCTAGTCTCCAATACTTTGAACTTTACTTTCTAGTCTCCTTAATTTTCATCTTTACCTTCTAGTGTCATATTGACCTTTACCTTACTCTCCCCTACACTTTGACCTTACCTTACTGTCCCCTAAACTTTGACTTTTACCTTACTGTCCCTTACACTTTGACCATTACCTTACTATTCCCTACACTTTGACCTTTATCTTACTGTACCCTACAATTTGACCTTCACCTTGTAGTCTCCAACACTTTGACCTTTAGTTTCTTGTCTCTTTCATTTTCACCTGTGCTTTCTTGTCTCATACACTTTGACCTTTACCTTTGTGTGCTTTTCACTTTGACCTTTACCTTTCTGTCCCCTACACTTTGACCTTAATCTGACTGTCCCCTACACTTTGACCTTTACCTTTTAGTCTCATACACTTTGACCTTTACCTTACTGTACCCTACAATTAGACCTTTACCTTACTGTACCCTACACTTTGACTTTCACCTTACTGTCCCCTACACTTTGACCTTTACCTTACTGCCCTCTACACTCTAACCTTTACCTTAATGTCTCCTACACTTTGACCTTTACCTTCTAGTCTCCTACACTTTGACCTTTACTTTCTAGTCTCCTTAATTTTCACCTTTACCTTCTAGTCTCATATTGACTTTTACCTTACTCTCCCCTACACTTTGACCTCTACCTTACTGTCCCCTACACTCTGACCTTACAGCCCCCTCCACTTTGACCTTTATTTTATTATACCCTACACTTTGAACTTTACCTTACTCTCCCCTACACTTTGACCATTACCTTACTATTCCCTACACTTTGACCTTTATTTTCTAGTCTCTTTCATTTTCACCTTTACTTTCTAGTCTCATACACTTTGACCTTTACCTTACTGTACCCTACATTTTACCTTTACCTTCTAGTCCCCTACACTTTCACGTTTACCTTCTAGTCTCAATCACTTTGACCAAAACCTTTGTGTAACTTACACTTTGACCTTTACCTTACTGTTCTCTACACTTTGACCTTTACCTTACTGTCCCCTATATTATGACAGTGACCTTTACTTTCCCTTTTACTTTGACATTACTTTACGCTTTCCTTCACTTTACTAGTAGCTAACTGTCCCCTATACTTGGAACTTTACCTTATGCTTTCCTACATTTGGACCTTTACCTTACTGCCCCCTCCACTTTGACTTTGATTTTACTGTACACTACACTTTGACCTTTACCTTGCTCTCCCCTACACTTTGACCTTTACTTTCTAGTCTGCTTAATTTTCACCTTTACCTTCTAGTCTCATACCTTCTAGTCTCATACACTTTGACCTTTACCTTACAGTGCCCTGTACCTCGACCTTTACCTTGCTGTCCCCTATACTTTGACCTTTACCTTTCAGTGCCCTATATTTTGACCTTTACCTTCTAGTCTCCTACACTTTGACTTTTACTTTTCTAGTCTCCTTCATTTTCATCTTTACCTTTTATTCTCATTCACTTTGACCTTAACCTTACTCTACCCTACACTTTGACATTTACCTTAAAGAGCCATACACTTTGACCTACACCTTACTGTCCCCTGTACTATGACCGGAACCTTTACTTTCCCTTTTACTTTAACATTACTTTACGCTTTCCTTCACTTTGACCTTTAGCTAACTGTCCCCTATACTTGGAACTTTACCTTATGCTTTCCTACATTTGGACCTTTACCTTATGCTTTCCTACACTTTGACCTTTACCTTACTGTCCCCTCCATTTTGACTTTGTTTTTACTGTACACTACACTTTGAACCTTACCTTACTCTCCCCTACACTTTGAACTTTACTTTTCTAATCTCCTTCACTTTCACTTTTACCTTGTAGTCTCTTACACTTTGACCTCTACTCCCCTAATCTTTGACCTTAATGTTACTTTCCCCTACACTTTAACCTTCACCTTCAAGTTTCCTTGACTTTGACCTTTACTTTCTAGTCTCTTTCATTTTCACCTTTACTTTCTAGTCTCCTAGTCTCATACACTTTGACCTTTACCTTTGTGTACCCTACACTTTTACCTTTACCTTCTAGTCTCCTACACTTTCACGTTTACCTTCTAGTCACATACACTTTGACCTTTACCTTTTTGTTCCTTACACTTTGACCTTTACCTTAATGTCTCCTAAACTTTGACCTTTTCCTTCTAGTCTCCTACACTTTGACCTTTACTTTCTAGTCTCCTTAATTTTCACCTTTCCCTTTTAGTCTCATACACTTTTACCTTTATCTTACTCTCCCCTACACATTGACCTTTATCTTGCTGTCCCCTACATTTTGACATTTATCTTACTGTCCCCTACACTTTGACCTTTACCTTACTGTCCCTTACACTTTGACCATTACCTTACTATTCCCTACACTTTGACCTTTATCTTACTGTACATTACACTTTGACCTTTATCTTACTGTCCCCTGTACTTTAACATTGACCTTTACTTTCCCTTTTACTTTGACATTACTTTACGCTTTCCTTCACTTTGACCTTAAGCTAACTGTCCCCTACACTTTGACCTTTACCTTATGCTTTCCTACACTTTGACCTTTACCTTATGCTTTCCTACACTTTGACCTTTACCTTACTGTCCCCTCCACTTTGACTTTGATTTTACTGTCCCTTACACTTTCACCATTACCTTACTATTCCCTACACTTTGACCTTTATCTTACTGTACCCTACAATTTGACCTTTACCTTGTAGTCTCCAACACTTTGACCTTTACTTTCTAGTCTCTTTCATTTTCACCTGTACTTTCTTGTCTCATACACTTTGACCTTTACCTTACTGTACCCTACACTTTTACCTTTACCTTCTAGTCTCCTACACTTTCACGTTTACCTTCTAGTCTCATACACTTTGACCTTTACCTTTGTGTGCTTTTCACTTTGACCTTTACCTTACTGTCCCCTTCACTTTGACCTTAATCTGACTGTCCCCTACACTTTGACCTTTACCTTCTAGTCTCATACACTTTGACCTTTACCTTACTGTACCGTACACTTAGACATTTACCTTACTGTACCCTAAACTTTGACTTTCACCTTACTGTCCCCTACACTTTGACCTTTACCTTACTGCCCTTTACACTCTGACCTTTACCTTAATGTCTCCTACACTTTGATTTTTACCTTCTAGTCTCCTACACTTTGACCTTTACTTTACAGTGCCCTGTACTTCGACCTTTACCTTACCTTCCCCTATACGTTGACCTTTACCTTTCAGTGCCCTATTATTAACCTTTACCTTCTAGTCTCCCAAACTTTGACTTTTACTTTTCTAGTCTCCTTCATTTTCATCTTTACCTTTTATTCTCATTCACTTTGACCTTAACCTTACTCTACCCTACACTTTGACATTTACCTTAAAGAGCCCTACACTTTGACCTATACCTTACTGCCCCCTGTACTATGACAGTGACCTTTAATTCTCCTTAATTGTCACCTTTACCTTCTAGTCTCATACACTTTGACCTTTAGTTTTCTCGTCTCCTTCACTTTCATCTTTACCTTCTAATTTCATTCACTTTGACCTTTACTTTATTGTCCATTGTATTTTGACCTTTACGTTACTGTCCCATATACTTTGACTTTTATCTTACTGTCCGCTACACTTTGACCTTAATCTTACTGTCCCCTACACTTTGACATAAATCTTATTATCCCCTACACTTTGACCTTCACCTTCTAGTCCCCTTGATTTTGACCTTTACTTTCTAGACTCCTTAATTTTCACCTTTACCTTCTGGTCTCATACACTTTGACCTTTACCTTACTGTACCCTACACTTATAACTTTACCTTACAGTGCCCTGTACTATGACCTTTACCTTACTCTCCCCTACATTTTGAACTTTACTTTTCTAATCTCCTTCACTTTCACTTTTACCTTGTAGTCTCTTACACTTTAACCTCTACACCCCTAATCTTTGACCTTAATATTACTATCCCCTACACTTTGACCTTCACCTTCAAGTTTCCTTGACTTTGACCTTTACTTTCTAGTCTCTTTCATTTTCACCTTTACTTTCTAGTCTCATACACTTTTACCTTTACCTTACTGTACCCTACACTTTTAACTTTACCTTCTAGTCTCCTACACTTTCACGTTTACCTTCTAGTCAAATACACTTTGACCTTTACCTTTGTGTACCTTACACTTTGACCTTTACCTTAATGTCTCCTGAACTTTGACCTTTTCCTTCTAGTCTCCTTAATTTTCACCTTTACCTTCTAGTCTCATACACTTTGACCTTTTCCTTACTCTCCCCTACACATTGACCTTTATCTTGCTGTCCCCTACACTTTGACATTTACCTTACTGTCCCCTACACTTTGACCATAACCTTACTGTCCCTTACACTTTGACCATTACCTTACTATTCCCTACACTTTGACCATTATCTTACTGTCCCCTGTACTTTGACATTGACCTTTACTTTCCCTATTACTTTGACATTACTTTACGCTTTCCTACACTTTGACCTTAAGCTAACTGTCTCCTACACTTTGACCCTTACCTTATGCTTTCCTTCACTTTGACCTTTACCTCACAGCCCCCTCCACTTTGACATTTACCTTACTGTCCCCTACACTTTGACCTTTACCTTGCTCTCCCCTACACTTTGACCTTTACCTTACTGTCCCCTAAACTTTGACCTTTACCTTACTGTCCCTTACACTTTGACCATTACCTTACTATTCCCTACACTTTGACCTTTATCTTACTGCACCCTACAATTTGACCTTTACCTTGTAGTTTCCAACACTTTGACCTTTACTTTCTAGTCTGTTTCATTTTCACCTGTACTTTCTTGTCTCATACACTTTGACCTTTACCTTACTGTACCCTACACTTTTTCCTTTACCTTCTAGTCTCCTACACTTTCACGTTTACCTTCTAGTCTCATACACTTTGACCTTTACCTTTGTGTACTTTTCACTTTGACCTTTACCTTACTGTCCCCTAAACATTGACCTTAATCTGACTGTCCCCTACACTTTGACATTTACCTTCTAGTCTCATACACTTTGACCTTTACCTTACTGTACCCTACACTTAGACCTTTACCTTACTGTACCCTACACTTTGACTTTCACCTTACTGTCCCCTACACTTTGACCTTTACCTTACTGCCCTCTACACTCTAACCTTAACCTTAATGTCTCCTACACTTTGACCTTTACTTTCTAGTCTCCTTAATATTCACCTTTACCTTCTAGTCTCATATTGACCTTTACCTTACTCTCCCCTACACTTTGACCTCTACCTTACTGTCCCCTACACTCTTACCTTACAGCCCCCTCCACTTTGACCTTTATTTTATTATACCCTACACTTTGACCTTTACCTTACTCTCCCCTACACTTTGACCTTTAACTTACTCTCCCTTACACTTTGACCATTACCTTACTCTCCCCTACACTTTGACCATTAACTTACTATTCCCTACACTTTGACCTTTATTTTATAGTCTCTTTCATTTTCACCTTTACTTTCTAGTGTCATACACTTTGACCTTTACCTTACTGTACCCTACACTTTTACCTTTACCTTACTGTCCCCTGTACTATGACAGTTACCTTTACTTTCCCTTTTACTTTGACATTATTTTACGCTTTCCTTCACTTTACCAGTAGCTAACTGTCCCCTATACTTGGAACTTTACCTTATGCTTTCCTACATTTGGACCTTTACCTTATGCTTTCCTACACTTTGACCTTTACCTTACTGTCCCCTCCACTTTGACTTTGATTTTACTGTACACTACACTTTGACCTTTACCTTGCTCTCCCCTTCACTTTGACCTTTACTTTCTAGTCTGCTTAATTTTCACCTTTACCTTCTGGTCTCATACACTTTGACCTTTACCTTACAGTGCCCTGTACTTCGACCTTTACCTTGCTGTCCCCTATACTTTGACCTTTACCTTTCAGTGCCCTATATTTTGAAATTTACCTTCTAGTCTCCAACACTTTGACTTTTACTTTTCTAGTCTCCTTCATTTTCATCTTTACCTTTTATTCTCATTCACTTTGACCTTAACCTTACTCTACCCTACACTTTGACATTTACCTTAAAGAGCCCTACAATTTGACCTATACCTTACTGTCCCCTGTACTATGACAGTGACCTTTACTTTCCCTTTTACTTTGACATTACTTTACGCTTTCCTTCACTTTGACCTTTAGCTAACTGTCCCCTATACTTGGAACTTTACCTTATGTTTTCCTACATTTGGACCTTTACCTTATGCTTTCCTACACTTTGACCTTTACCTTACTGTCCCCTCCACTTTGACTTTGATTTTACTGTACACTACACTTTGACCTTTACCTTGCTCTCCCCTACACTTTGACCTTTACTTTCTAGTCTGCTTAATTTTCACCTTTACCTTCTAGTCTTATACACTTTGACCTTTACCTTACAGTGCCCTGTACTTCAACCTTTACCTTACTGTCCCCTACACATTGACCTTTATCTTGCTGTCCCCTAAACTTTGACATTTACCTTACTGTCCCCTACACTTTCACGTTTACCTTCTAGTCTCATTCACTTTGACCTTTACCTTTCTGTAACTTACACTTTGACCTTTATCTTACTTTCCCTTTTACTTTGACATTACTTTACGCTTTCCTTCACTTTGACCTGAAGGTAACTGTCCCCTACACTTTGACCTTTACCTTATGCTTTTCTACACTTTCTTTGACCTTTACCTTACTCTCCCCTACACTTTGACCTTGATCTTACTGTCCCCTACACTTTGACATTTACCTTACTGTTCCCTACACTTTGACATTTACCTTAATCTCCCCTACACTTTGACCTTTACCTTACTGTCCCTTACACTTTGACCATTACCTTACTATTCCCTATTCTTTGACCTTTATCTTACTGCACCCTACGCTTTGACCTTTACCTTGTAGTCTCCAACACTTTGACCTTTACTTTCTAGTCTCTTTCATTTTCACCTGTACTTTCTTGTCTCATACACTTTGACCTTTACCTTACTGTACCCTACACTTTTACCTTTACCTTCTAGTCCCCTACACTTTAACGTTTACCTTCTAGTCTCATTCACTTTGACCTTTACCTTTGTGTACTTTTCAGTTTGACCTTAACCTTACTGTCAACTACACTTTGACCTATACCTTCTAGTCTCCCACACTTTGACCTTTACTTTTCTAGTCTCATTCACGTTGACCTTAACCTTACTGTACCCTACACTTTGACCTTTACCTTACTCTCCCCTACACTTTGACCTTTACCTAACTGTCCCCTGTACTATGACATTGACCTTTACTTTCCCTTTTACTTGACATTACTTTACCTTAATGTCTCCTAAACTTTTACCTTTTCCTTCTAGTCTCCTACACTTTGACCTTTACTTTCTAGTCTCCTTAATGTTCACCTTTACCTTCTAGTCTCATACACTTTGACCTTTACCTTACTCTCCCCTTCACTTTGACCTTTAGCTAACTGTCTCCTACACTTTGACCCTTACCTTATGCTCTCCTACACTTTGACCTTTACCTTACAGTCCCCTTCACTTTGACCTTTATTTTACTGTACCCTACACTTTGACCTTTATTTTACTGTACCCTACACTTTGACCTTTACCTTACTGCCCTCTACACTCTGACCTTTACCTTAATGTCTCCTACACTTTGACCTTTACCTTCTAGTCTCCTACACTTTGACCTTTACTTTCTAGTCTCATTAATTGTCACCTTTACCTTCTAGTCTCATACACTTTGACCTTTACTTTTCTCGTTTCCTTCATTTTCATCTTTACCTTCTAATCTCATTCACTTTGACCTTTACTTTACTGTCCATTGTACTTTGACCTTTACGTTACTGTCCCATATACTTTGACCTTTATCTAACTGTCCCCTACACTTTGACCTTAATCTTACTGTCCCCTACACTTTGACATCAATATTACTATCCCCTACACTTTGACCTTCGCCTTCTAGTCTCCTTGACTTTGACGTTTACTTTCTAGTCTCCTTCACTTTCACTTTTACCGTCTAGTCTCATACACTTTGACCTTTACAATACTGTACCTTACACTTTGACCTTTACCTTTCAGTGCCCTACACTTTGACCTTTACCTTACTGTCTTTCATACTTTGACCTTTACCTTACTGCACTCTACACTCTGACCTTTAGCTTAATATCTCCTACACTTTGACCTTTACCTTCTAGTCTCCTACACTTTGACCTTTACTTTCTAGTCTCCTTAATTTTCACCTTTACCTTCTGGTCTCATACACTTTGACCTTTACCTTACTGTACCCTACACTTAGAACTTTACTTTACAGTGCCCTGTACTATGACATTTACCTTACTGTCCCCTATACTTTGAACTTTATCTTTCAGTGCCCTACACTTTGAACCTTACCTTACTCTCCCCTATACTTTGAACTTTACTTTTCTAATCTCCTTCACTTTTACTTTTACCTTGTAGTCTCTTACACTTTGACCTCTACTCCCCTAATCTTTGACCTTAATGTTACTATCCCCTACACTTTGACCTTCTCCTTCAAGTTTCCTTGACTTTGACCTTTACTTTCTAGTCTCTTTCATTTTCACCTTTACTTTCTAGTCTCATACACTTTGACCTTTACCTCACTGTACCCTACACTTTTACCTTTACTTTCTAGTCTCCTACACTTTCACGTTTACCTTCTAGTCACATACACTTTGACCTTTACCTTTGTGTATCTTTCACTTTGACCTTTACCTTAATGTCTCCTAAACTTTGACCTTTTCCTTCTAGTCTCCTACACCTTGGCCTTTACTTTCTAGTCTCCTTAATTTTCACCTTTACCTTCTAGTCTCAAACACTTGGACCTTTACCTTACTCTCCCCTACACATTGACCTTTATCTTGCTGTCCCCTACACTTTGACATTTACCTTACTGTCCCTTACACTTTGACCATTACCTTCCTATTCCCTACACTTTGACCTTTATCTTACTGTACCCTACACATTGACCTTTATCTTACTGTCCCCTGTACTTTGACATTGACCTTTACTTTCCCTTTTACTTTGACATTACTTTACGCTTTCCTTCACTTTGACCTTAAGCTAACTGTCCCCTACACTTTGAACTTTACCTTATGCTTTCTACACTTTGACCTTTACCTTACAGCCCCCTCCGCTTTGACATTTACCTTACTGTCCCCTACACTTTGACATTTACCTTACTCTCCCCTACACTTTGACCTTTACCTTACTGTCCCCTAAACTTTGACTTTTACCTTACTGTCCCTTACACTTTGACCATTACCTTACTATTCCCTACACTTTGACCTTTATCATACTGTACCCTACAATTTGACCTTCACCTTGTAGTCTCCAACACTTTGACCTTTAGTTTCTAGTCTCTTTCATTTTCACCTGTACTTTCTTGTCTCATACACTTTGACCTTTACCTTTGTGTGCTTTTCACTTTGACCTTTACCTTTCTGTCCCCTACACTTTGACCTTAATCTGACTGTCCCCTACACTTTGACCTTTACCTTTTAGTCTCATACACCTTGACCTTTACCTTACTGCCCTCTACACTCTGACCTTTACCTTACTGCCCTCTACACTCTGACCTTTACCTTAATGTCTCCTACACTTTGACCTTTACTTTCTAGTCTCCTTAATTTTCACCTTTACCTTCTAGTCTCATATTGACTTTTACCTTACTCTCCCCTACACTTTGACCTCTACCTTACTGTCCCCTACACTCTGACCTTACAGCCCCCTCCACTTTGACCTTTATTTTATTATACCCTACTCTTTGAACTTTACCTTACTCTCCCCTACACTTTGACCATTACCTTACTATTCCCTACACTTTGACCTTGATTTTCTAGTCTCTTTCATTTTCACCTTTACTTTCTAGTCTCATTCACTTTGACCTTTACCTTACTGTACCCTACATTTTACCTTTACCTTCTAGTCCCCTACACTTTCACGTTGACCTTCTAGTCTCAATCACTTTGACCTATACCTTACTGTCCCCTCCATTTTGACTTTGATTTTACTGTACACTACACTTTGACCTTTACCTTGCTCTCCCCTACACTTTGACCTTTACTTTCTAGTCTGCTTAATTTTCACCTTTACCTTCTAGTCTTATACACTTTGACCTTTACGTTACAGTGCCCTGTACTTCGACCTTTACCTTACTGTCCCCTATACTTTGACCTTTACCTTTCGGTGCCCTATATTTTGACCTTTACCTTCTACTCTCCTACACTTTGACTTTTACTTTTCTAGTCTCTTTCATTTTCATCTTTACCTTTTATTCACATTCACTTTGACCTTAACCTTACTCTACCCTACACTTTGACATTTACCTTAAAGAGCCCTACACTTTGACCTATACCTTACTGTCCCCTGTACTATGACAGTGACCTTTACTTTCCCTTTTACTTTGACATTACTTTACGCTTTCCTTCACTTTGACCTTTAGCTAACTGTCCCCTATACTTGGAACTTTACCTTATGCTTTCCTACATTTGGACCTTTACCTAATGCTTTCCTACACTTTGACCTTTACCTTACTGTCCCCTCCACTTTGACTTTGATTTTACTCTCCCCTACACTTTGACCTTTACCTTGCTCTCCCCTACACTTTGACCTTTACTTTCTAGTCTGCTTAATTTTCACCTTTACCTTCTAGTCTTATACACTTTGACCTTTACGTTACAGTGCCCTGTACTTCGACCTTTACCTTACTGTCCCCTATACTTTGACCTTTACCTTTCGGTGCCCTATATTTTGACCTTTACCTTCTACTCTCCTACACTTTGACTTTTACTTTTCTAGTCTCTTTCATTTTCATCTTTACCTTTTATTCACATTCACTTTGACCTTAACCTTACTCTACCCTACACTTTGACATTTACCTTAAAGAGCCCTACACTTTGACCTATACCTTACTGTCCCCTGTACTATGACAGTGACCTTTACTTTCCCTTTTACTTTGACATTACTTTACGCTTTCCTTCACTTTGACCTTTAGCTAACTGTCCCCTATACTTGGAACTTTACCTTATGCTTTCCTACATTTGGACCTTTACCTTATGCTTTCCTACACTTTGACCTTTACCTTACTGTCCCCTCCACTTTGACTTTGATTTTACTGTACACTACACTTTGACCTTTACCTTGCTCTCCCCTACACTTTGACCTTTACTTTCTAGTCTGCTTAATTTTCACCTTTACCTTCTAGTCTCATACACTTTGACCTTTACCTTACAGTGCCCTGTACTTCGACCTTTACCTTACTGTCCCCTATACTTTGACCTTTACCTTTCAGTGCCCTATATTTTGACCTTTACCTTCTAGTCTCCCACACTTTGACTTTTACTTTTCTAGTCTCCTTCATTTTCATCATTACCTTTTATTCACATTCACTTTGACCTTAACCTTACTCTACCCTACACTTTGACATTTACCTTAAAGAGCCCTACACTTTGACCTATACCTTACTGTCCCCTGTACTATGACAGTGACCTTTACTTTCCCTTTTACTTTGACATTACTTTACGCTTTCCTTCACTTTGACCTTTAGCTAACTGTCCCCTATACTTGGAACTTTACCTTATGCTTTCCTACATTTGGACCTTTACCTAATGCTTTCCTACACTTTGACCTTTACCTTACTGTCCCCTCCACTTTGACTTTGATTTTACTGTACACTACACTTTGACCTTTACCTTGCTCTCCCCTACACTTTGACCTTTACTTTCTAGTCTGCTTAATTTTCACCTTTACCTTCTAGTCTCATACACTTTGACCTTTACCTTACAGTGCCCTGTACTTCGACCTTTACCTTACTGTCCCCTATACTTTGACCTTTACCTTTCAGTGCCCTATATTTTGACCTTTACCTTCTAGTCTCCTACACTTTGACTTTTACTTTTCTAGTCTCGTTCATTTTCATCTTTACCTTTTATTCTCATTCACTTTGACCTTAACCTTACTCTACCCTACACTTTGACATTTACCTTAAAGAGCCCTACACTTTGACCTATACCTTACTGTCCCCTGTACTATGACAGTGACCTTTACTTTCCCTTTTACCTTGACATTACTTTACGCTTTCCTTCACTTTGACCTTTAGCTAACTGTCCCCTATACTTGGAACTTTACCTTATGCTTTCCTACATTTGGACCTTTACCTTATGCTTTCCTACACTTTGACCTTTACCTTACTGTCCCCTCCACTTTGACTTTGATTTTACTGTACACTACACTTTGACCTTTACCTTGCTCTCCCCTACACTTTGACCTTTACTTTCTAGTCTGCTTAATTTTCACCTTTACCTTCTAGTCTTATACACTTTGACCTTTACCTTACCGTGCCCTGTACTTTGACCTTTACCTTACTGTCCCCTACACTTTGACCTTTACCTTACTGTCCCCTACACTTTGACCTTTACCATACTGCCCTCTACACTCTGACCTTTACCTTAATGTCTCCTACACTTTGACCTTTACCTTCTAGTGTCCTACACTTTGACCTTTACTTTCTAGTCTCCTTAATTTTCACCTTTACCTTCTAGTCTCATATTAACCTTTACCTTACTCTCCCCTACACTTTGACCTCTACCGTACTGTCCTCTACACTTTGACCTTACAGCCCCCTCCACTTTGACCTTTATTTTACTATACCCTACACTTCGAACTTTACCTTACTCTTCCCTACACTTTGACCTTTACCTTACTGTCCCCTACACTTTGACATTTACCTTACTGTCCCCTACACTTTGACCTTTACCTTACTCTCCCTTACTCTGACCATTACCTTACTCTCCCCTACACTTTGACCATTACCTTACTATTCCCTACACTTTTACCTTTACCTTGCAGTCTCCAATACTTTGACCTTTATTTTCTAGTCTCTTTCATTTTCACCTTTACTTTCTAGTCTCATACACTTTGACCTTTACCTTACTGTACCCTACACTTTCACCT
>SAYR01050574.1:121096-173883 GCA_004382745.1 Argopecten irradians irradians
CTTTGACCTTTACCTTACTGTACCCTACACTTTTACCTTTACCTTCTAGTCCCATACACTTTCACGATTACCTTCTAGTCTCATTCACTTTGACCTCTACCTTACTCTTCCCTACACTTTGACCTTTACCTGACAGTCCCCTCCACTTTGACCTTTATTTTACAATACCCTACACTTTGACCTTTACCTTACTGTCCCCTAAACTTTCACCTTTACCTTAGTCTCCCCTACACTTTGACCTTGATCTTACTGTCCCCTACACTTTGATATTTACCTTACTGTTCCCTACACTTTAATTTTTACCTTAATCTCCCCTACACTTTGACCTTTATCTTACTATCCCTTACACTTTGACCATTACCTTACTATTCCCTACACTTTCAACTTTACTTTCTAGTCTCATAAACTTTGACCTTTACCTTAATGTACCCTACACTTTTACCTTTACCTTCTAGTCCCCTACACTTTCACGATTACCTTCTAGTCTCATTCACTTTGACCTTTACCTTACTCTTCCCTACACTTTGACCTTTACCTGACAGTCCCCTCCACTTTGACCTTTATTTTACTATATCCTACACTTTGACCTTTACCTTACTGTCCCCTAAACTTTCACCTTTACCTTAGTCTCCCCTACACTTTGGCCTTGATCTTACTGTCCCCTACACTTTGACATTTACCTTACTGTTCCCTACACTTTAATTTTTACCTTAATCTCCCCTATTCTTTGACCTTTATCTTACTGCACCCTACGCTTTGACCTTTACCTTGTAGTCTCCAACACTTTGACCTTTACTTTCTAGTCTCTTTCATTTTCACCTGTACTTTCTTGTCTCATACACTTTGACCTTTACCTTACTGTACCCTACACTTTTACCTTTACCTTCTAGTCTCCTACACTTTCACGTTTACCTTCTAGTCTCATACACTTTGACCTTTACCTTTGTGTACTTTTCACTTTGACCTTTACCTCACTGTCCCCTACACTTTGACCTTAATCTGACTGTCCCCTACACTTTGACCTTTACCTTCTAGTCTCATACACTTTGACCTTTACCTTACTGTACCCTACACTTAGACCTTTACCTTACTGTACCCTACACTTTGACTTTCACCTTACTGTCCCCTACACTTTGACCTCTACCTTACTCTCCCCTACACTTTGACCTTACAGCCCCTTCCACTTTGATCTTTATTTTATTATACCCTACACTTTGAACTTTACCTTACTCTCCCCTACACTTTGACCTTTACCTTACTCTCACCTACACTTTGACCTTTAACTTACTCTCCCTTACACTTTGACCATTACCTTACTATTCCCTACACTTTCAACTTTACTTTCTAGTCTCATACACTTTGACCTTTACCTTACTGTACCCTACACTTTTACCTTTACCTTCTAGTCCCCTACACTTTCACGATTACCTTCTAGTCTCATTCACTTTGACCTTTACCTTACTCTTCCCTACACTTTGACCTTTACCTGATAGTCCCCTCCACTTTCACCTTTATTTTACTATACCCTACACTTTGACCTTTACCTTACTGTCCCCTAAACTTTCACCTTTACCTTAGTCTCCCCTACACTTTGACCTTGATCTTACTGTCCCCTACACTTTGACATTTACCTTACTGTTCCCTACACTTTAATTTTTACCTTAATCTCCCCTATTCTTTGACCTTTATCTTACTGCACCCTACGCTTTGACCTTTACCTTGTAGTCTCCAACACTTTGACCTTTACTTTCTAGTCTCTTTCATTTTCACCTGTACTTTCTTGTCTCATACACTTTGACCTTTACCTTACTGTACCCTACACTTTTATCTTTACCTTCTAGTCTCCTACACTTTCACGTTTACCTTCTAGTCTCATACACTTTGACCTTTACCTTTGTGTACTTTTCACTTTGACCTTTACCTCACTGTCCCCTACACTTTGACCTTAATCTGACTGTCCCCTACACTTTGACCTTTACCTTCTAGTCTCATACACTTTGACCTTTACCTTACTGTACCCTACACTTAGACCTTTACCTTACTGTACCCTACACTTTGACTTTCACCTTACTGTCCCCTACACTTTGACCTCTACCTTACTCTCCCCTACACTTTGACCTTACAGCCCCTTCCACTTTGGTCTTTATTTTATTATACCCTACACTTTGAACTTTACCTTACTCTCCCCTACACTTTTAGCTTTACCTTACTCTCACCTACACTTTGACCTTTAACTTACTCTCCCTTACACTTTGATCATTACCTTACTATTCCCTACACTTTCAACTTTACTTTCTAGTCTCATACACTTAGACCTTTACCTTACTGTACCCTATACTTTGACTTTCACCTTACTGTCCCCTACATTTTGACCTTTACCTTACTGCCCTCTACACTTTGACCTTTACTTTCTAGTCTCCTACACTTTGACCTTTACTTTCTAGTCTCCTTAATTTTCACCTTTACCTTGTAGTCTCATTTTGACCTTTACCTTACTCTCCCCTACACTTTGACCTCTACCTTACTCTCCCCTACACTTTGACCTTACAGCCCCTTCCACTTTGATCTTTATTTTATTATACCCTACACTTTGAACTTTACCTTACTCTCCCCTACACTTTGACCTTTACCTTACTCTCACCTACACTTTGACCTTTAACTTACTCTCCCTTACACTTTGACCATTACCTTACTATTCCCTACACTTTCAACTTTACTTTCTAGTCTCATACACTTTGACCTTTACCTTACTGTACCCTACACTTTTACCTTTACCTTCTAGTCCCCTACACTTTCACGATTACCTTCTAGTCTCATTCACTTTGACCTTTACCTTACTCTTCCCTACACTTTGACCTTTACTTTACTGTTCCCTACACTTTGACCTTTACCTGACAGTCCCCTCCACTTTGACCTTTACCTTAGTCTCCCCTACACTTTGACCTTGATCTTACTGTCCCCTACACTTTGACATTTACCTTACTGTCCCCTACACTTTAATTTTTACCTTAATCTCCCCTACCCTTTGACCTTTATCTTACTATCCCTTACACTTTGACCATTACCTTACTTTTCCCTATTCTTTGACCTTTATCTTACTGCACCCTACGCTTTGACCTTTACCTTGTAGTCTCCAACACTTTGACCTTTACTTTCTAGTCTCTTTCATTTTCACCTTTACTTTCAAGTCTCATACACTTTGACCTTTACATTACTGTACCCTACTCTTTTACCTTTACCTTCTAGTCTCCTACACTTTCACGTTTACCTTCTAGTCTTATATACGTTGACCTTTATCTTTGTGTACCTTACACTTTGACCTTAACCTTACTGTCAACTACACTTTGACCTATACCTTCTAGTCTCCAACACTTTGACCTTTACTTTTCTAGTCTCATTCACATTGACCTTAACCTTACTGTACCCTACACTTTGACCTTTACCTTACAGAGCCCTACACTTTGACCTTTACTTTACTGTCCCCTGTACTATGACATTGACCTTTACTTTCCCTTTTACTTTGACATTACTTTACCCTTTCCTTCAGTTTGACCTTTAGCTAACTGTCTCCTACACTTTGACCTCTACCTTATTCTCTCCTACACTTTGACCTTTACCTTACAGTCCCCTCCACTTTGACCTTTATTTTACTGTACCCTACACTTTGACCTTTACCTTACTGTCCCCTACACTTTGACCTTTACCTTACTGCCCTCTACACTCTGACCTTTACCTTAATGTCTCCTACACTTTGACCTTTACCTTCTAGTCTCTTACACTTTGACCTTTACTTTCTAGTCTCCTTAATTGTCACCTTTACCTTCAAGTCTCATACACTTTGCCCTTTACTTTTCTCGTCTCCTTCATTTTCATCTTTACCTTCTAATCTCATTCACTTTGACCTTTACTTTACTGTCTATTGTACTTTGACCTTTACGTTACTGTCCCATATACTTTGACCTTTATCTAACTGTCCCCTACACTTTGACCTTAATCTTACTGTCCCTACACTTTGACATAAATCTTACTATCCCCTATACTTTGACCTTCACCTTCTAGTCTCCTTGACTTTGACCTTTACTTTCTAGTCTCCTTCACTTTCACTTTTACCGTCTTGTCTCATACACTTTGACCTTTACATTACTGTACCTTACACTTTGACCTTTACCTTTCAGTGCCCTACACTTAAACCTTTACCTTACTGTCTTTCATACTTTGACCTTTACCTTACTGCCCTCTACACTCTGACCTTTAGCTTAATATCTCCTACACTTTGACCTTTACCTTCTAGTCTCCTACACTTTGACCTTTACTTTCTAGTCTCCTTAATTTTCACCTTTACCTTCTGGTCTTACTTTGACCTTTACCTTATTCTCCCCTACACTTTGACCTCTACCTTACTGTCCCCTACACTTTGACCTTACGGCCCCCTCCACTTTGACCTTTATTTTACTATACCCTACACTTTGAACTTTACCTTACTCTCCCCTACACTTTGACCTTTAACTTACTGTCCCCTACACTTTGACATTTACCTTACTGTCCCCTACACTTTGACCTTTACTTTACTCTCCCTTACACTTTGACCATTACCTTACTCTATCCTACACTTTGACCATTACCTTACTATTCCCTACACTTTGACCTTTACCTTGCAGTCTCCAATACTTTGACCTTTATTTTCTAGTCTCTTTTATTTTCACCTTTACTTTCTAGTCTCATACACTTTGACCTTTACCTTACTGTACCTTACACTTTTACCTTTACCTTCTAGTCCCCTACACTTTCACGTTTACCTTCTAGTCCCATTCACTTTGACCTTTACCTTTGTGTAACTTACACTTTGACATTTACCTTACTGTCCTCTACACTTTGACCTTTACCTTACTGTCCCCTGTACTATGACAGTGACCTTTACTTTCCCTTTTACTTTGACATTACTTTACGCTTTCCTTCACTTCGACCTTTAGCTAACTGTCCCCATACTTGGACCTTTACCTTATGCTTTCCTACACTTTGACCTTTACCTTACTGTCTTCTCCACTTTGACTTTGATTTTACTTTACACTACACTTTGACCTTTACCTTGCTCTCCCCTACACTTTGACCTTTACTGTCTAGTTTGCGTAATTTTCACATTTACCTTCTAGTCTCATACACTTTGACCTTTACCTTACAGTACCCTGTACTTCGACCTTTACCTTACTGTCCCCTATACTTTGACCTTTACCTTTCAGTGTCCTACATTTTGACCTTTACCTTCTAGTCTCCTACACTTTGACTTTTACTTTTCTAGTCTCCTTCACATTCATCTTTACCTTCTATTCTCATTCACTTTGACCTTAACCTTACTCTACCCTACACTTTGACATTTACCTTAAAGAGCCCTACACTTTGACCTATACCTTACTGTCCCCTGTACTATGACAGTGACATTTACTTTCCCTCTGACTTTGACATTACTTTACGCTTTCCTTCACTTGTCCTTTAGCTAACTGGCCCCTACACTTTGACCTTTACCTTATGCTTTCCTACACTTGGACCTTTAACTTATGCGTTCCTACACTTTGACCTTTACCTTACTGTCCCCTCCACTTTGACCTTTACCTTACTGTCCCCTACACTTTGACCTTTACCTTACTGCTCTCTACACGCTGACCTTTACCTTCTAGTCTCCTACACTTTGACCTTTACTTTCTAGTCTCCTTAATTTTCACCTTTACTTTCTAGTCTCATACACTTTAAACTTAACCTTACTGTACCCTACACTTAGACCTTTACCTTACTCTCCCCTACATTTTGACCTTTACCTTACTGTCCCCTATTCTTTGACATTTACCTTACTGCCCTCTAAACTTTTACCTTTAGCTAACTGTCCCCTACACTTAGACCTTTACCTTACTTTCCCCTACATTTTGACCTTTACCTTACTGTCCCTTACACTTTGACCTTTAGCTTACTTTCCCTTACACTTTGACCCTTACTTTAATGTCCCCTACACTTTGACCTTTATCTTACTGTCCCCTACACTTTGACCTTTACCTTACTGTCCCCTACACTTTGACCTTTACCGTACTGTCCCCTACACTTTGACCTTTACCTTACTTTCCCTTTCAATTTAAGCCTTACCTTACTATTCCCTACACTTTGACCATTATCTTACTGTACCCTGACCTTTACCTTCTAGTCTCCTACACATTGACTTTACTTTCTAGTCTCACACAATTTGACCTTAATCATTACTGTACCCTATACTTTGACCTTTACCTTTCTGTACCCTGACCTTTACCTTCTAGTCTCCTTCGTTTTCACGTTTACCTTTCAGTCTCATACGCTTTGACCTTTACCTACCTGTCCCCTAAACTTCGACCTTTACCTTGTAGTCTCCAGCACTTTGACCTTAACTTTCTAGTCTCTTTCATGTTCACCTTTACCTTCTAGTCTCCTACACTTTCATCTTTACCTATTAGTCTCATGCACTTTGACCTTAACAATACTGTACCTTACACTTTTACCTTTACCTTACAGAGCCCTACATTTTGATCTTTATCTTACAGTGCCCTACACTTTGACCTTTACTTTCTAGTCTCCTTCACTTTCACCTTTACCTTTTAGTCTCATACACTTTGACCTTTACCTTACTGTATCCTACACTTTGACCTTTACCTTACAGCTCCCTACACTTTGACCTTTACCTTACTGTCCCTTACACTTTGACCTTGACTTTACTTTCCCTTACACTTTGACCCTTACCTTACTGTTCCCTGCACTTTGACCTTTATCTTACTGTACCCTGACCTTTACCTTCTAGTCTCCTACACATTGACTTTACTTTCTAGTCTCACACAATTTGACCTTTATCTTACTGTACCCTACACTTTGACCTTTATCTTACTGTACCCTACACTTTGACCTTCTAGACTCCTTCACTTTCACGTTTACCTTCTAGTCCCATACACTTTGACCTTTACTTACCTGTCCCCTACACTTCGACCTTTACCTTGTAGTCTCCAGCACTTTTGACCTTTACTTTCTAGTCTGTTTCATTTTCACCTTTACCTCTTCTAGTCTCATACACTTTGACCTTAACTTTACTGTATCCTACACTTGGACCTTTACCTTACAGTGCCCTGTACTTTGGCCTTTACTCTACTGTCCCCCTATACATTGACCTTTACCTTACTGCCCTCTACACTTTGATCTTTACCTTACTGTCCCCTACACTCTGACATTTACCTTCTAGTCTCTTGCACTTTTACCTTTACTGTCTAGTCTCCGTCACTTTCTTCTTTACCTATTAGTCTTATTGATTTTGACCTTAACATTACTTTACCCTACACTTTGACCTTTACCTTACAAGGCCCTACACTTTGTTCTTTATCTTACAGTGCCCTACACTTTGACCTTTATAGTCTCCTCCACTTTCACCTTTACCTTTTAGTCTCATACACTTTGACCTTTACCTTACTGTACCCTACACTTTGACCTTTACGTTACAGTGCCCTACACTTTGACCTTTACTGTCCCATGTACTTTGACATTGACCTTTACTTTCCCCTTACTTTGACATTATTTTACACTTTCCTTCACTTTTGATCTTTGATCTTTACCTTACTGTCCCCTACACTGTGACAAGGTCACTTCACTTTCTAGTCTCCTTCACTTTCACCTTTACCTTCTAGTCTCAAACTTTGACATTTACCTTACTGTACCCTACACTTTGACCTTTACCTTACAGTGCCCTAGACTTTGACCTTTACTTTACTGTCCCCTGTACTTTAACATTGACCTTTACTTTCTTCTTACTTTGACATTACTTTACACTTTTCTTCACTTTGACCTTTACCTAACTGTCCCCTACACTTTGACCTTTACCTTATGCTTTTCTACACTTTGACCTTTATTTTATTGTCCCCTGCACTTTGACATTTACCTTACTCTCCCCTACAGTTTGACATTACGTTACTGTCCCATACACTTTGACCTTTATCTTAATGTTCCCTTCACTTTGACCTTTATCTTACTGTCTCCTACACTTTAACATTTACCTTACTCTCCCCTACACTTTGACCTTTACCTTACTGTCTCCTCCACTTTGACCTTTACCTTACTGTCCCCTACACTTTGACCTTTACCTTCCTCTCCCCTGCACTTTGACCTTTACCTTACTGTCCCTTACACGTTGACCTTTACCTTACTTTCCCTTACACTTTGACCTTTACCTTTCAGTACCCTACACTTTGTTTTTTACCTTATTGTCCCCTATACTTTGACCTTTACCTTACAGTCTCCTACACTTTGACCTCTACCTTCCTGTCCCCTATACTTTGACCATTACCTTACTGTCCCCTGTACTTTGACCTTTACCTTACTGTCCCCTATACATTGACCTTTACCTCACTGTCCCCTATACTTTGACCTTTACTTTACTATCCATTATATTTTGACCTTTACCTTACTGTCCCCTTTACTTTGACCACTACCTTGCAACTAATATTTTCTTTGATTGATATAGAATGACAGGCATTTTTTCTAGTGATACTTTTATGACCTTCCAGTTCTTCTTGACCTGCTTCTTGTCAGTCATCTCTGCCATTAGTTCAGGGGTAAATCTCTCCCTAGAAAACAAAACAACCTAACAGAGTTTGACTGAAGCACATTTGAACATATCATTAATTAATTTCATCACATAAATATCAGGTGAGAGAGAACGAAAAAGGTATGTAGTTGCATGATTCGAGTGCCCATATAAAAACTTTGATGCACTCATCAACAAAAACTAGCTATTCACAGAGGGGAACTGGATTTTACATATACATGCTTGATTCCAACATCTGAGGATTTCTGCACATATGACCTACGCTTCAAATTTTGCTAATAATGTAACAAAACTTGATCTATGGCGGTTATGCTAAAACAATATGTTTCTATTCTGTGAACAGACCGTATGATGCCCTTATTATTTTGCAACGTCACCATGTTTCCCCATTGGGCCTGTGAGCTATTAAAATTGTGGTTGAAATGCCCATATCAATGAATGTCACAATACTAACGTTTTGACAGGAACATTTTCATATGACAATTACTTTTGTATCAAATATGCGTGTGCCTATCATGCACAGACTAATAAGCAAATCATCTGCCCCTGTGTAATTTGCACTGCCGGTGTAACGTTGAAAATGGACCTCCGTTGAAAATTGACCTCGGGTCAGTTTTCAACGTTGAAAACGGACCCCGAATGCCGTTGAAAATTGAACATGCCGTTGAAAATTGACAGTGTCTAGGGTCAATTCTCAACGGCAGATCTGTTGAAAAATGACCGTTGAAAAATGACCTTGGCAATTGTCAACGGATCCGGATTGTCTTTTGAAAAGTTTTTACTATGTGGTGTTCACTTCCGAGTACCAGTGGATAGTGTTACAAAACTATAATTATGTGGTATTATTAATTTGTTTCATAATGATTTTTTTATGATTATATTTTCGACGATTATACGTTTGTCAGGTAGTCAGTAATTGTTAATATATATTTATTCCCTGCAATACAAGAATACATGTATTATATACCTGCGTATGAATCAGTAATGTTGTGTTATGCGTATGGTTGTGTTGTGTTGTTTTGTGGTTGTGTGTTTTTGTGTTGTGTGTTGTTTGTTGTGTGTTGTTGTGTGATGATTTGTTGTTGTGTGATGTTGTGTTGTTATGTTGTGTGTTGTGTTGTGTTGTTATGTGTGGTTGTGTAATGTTATTAATTGTGTTGTGTGTCATTTGTGTGTTGTTCTGTTATGTGTTGTTGTATGCTGTGCGGCTGTGTTTTGTGTTGTGTTGTGTTGCTGTTCCGTGTTTGTGTAATGTGTTGTTGTGTGATGTTTTTGTGATGTGTTGTTGCGTTATGTTGTTTGATGTTGTGTTGTTGTCGGGTGTTGTGTTGTTGTTGTGTTGTGGTGTGTTTGTGTTGTTGGGTTGTGTGATGTGTTGTTGTGTGATGTTTTGTTTTGTGATTTTGTGTTGTGTTATGTTGTGTGATGTTGTGTTGTGTGATGTTGTCGTGTGTTGTGTATTATTGTTTTGTGTTGTTTTGGGTTGTGTTGTATTGTTGTTGCGTGGTTGTGTGTTGTGGTTGTGTTGTGTGCTGTGTTGTGTTGTTGTGTGATGTTTTGTTGTTATGTTGTGTTGTGAGGTGTGTTGTGTTGTTGTGATGTTGTGTGTTGTTGTAAGGTTGTGTTGTGTTGTTGTTGCGTGTTTGTGTGATGTGTTCTTGTGTTATGTTGTGTGATGTGCTGTTGTGTTATGTTGTGTAGTGTGATGTTGTGTTGTATAGTGTTGTTGAGTGTTGTTGTTGTATGCTGTTGTATTGTTGTTGTGTGGCTGTGTGTTGTGGTGTGGTTGTGTTGTGTTGTGTGATGTTTTGTTGTGATGTTGTGTCGTGTTGTTGTGTAATGTTGTCTTGTGTTGTGTGATGTTGTGTTTATTGTGATGCGTTTTTGTGTTGCGTGGTTGTGTGATGTGTTATTTTGTTCTGTTTTGTTGTGTTGTGTGATGTGTTGTTGTGTGGTGTTGTGTGGTGTTGTGTTGTATAGTGTTGTTGTGTTGTTGGTGTGTTGATGTGCTGTGTGGTGCTGTGGGGTTTCATGGTGTTGTGGTGTCGTGTTGTGTTGTTTAAAAACGAGTTCATATGGGTTCACTTTTCAACGGGGTCTATTTTCAACGGGTCGGTGTAAAAAGTGCGCTTAAAGTTCAGTTTTTAACGGTTTTCGGGGTCATTTTTCAACGTTGAAAAATGACCCGAGGTCAATTTTCAACGGTGGTCCATTTTCAACGTTACATCGGCCTGTGTAATTTGCAATTTACTGTGGATTAGTCCTACCTTCAGTGATTGACTGATCGCCAGGCTGTATGTAGCCACACCTTATATTAAATGTCGTTCTTACATTAACAATACAAAATTTATCAATTGTGCCATCTAAAAGATCATGATCATGTCAAAATATCTTGTCGCGTTGGACACAATCACTGGATGATAAGACTAATTAAAGTTCCATCTCTGTAAATCTTATTTTAGATAATTTTACATACCAGGTAAGATGTTTTGATATCTTGAAACCCTTGTATTGCAATGGGGACAACCTACGTCATCGGAACGGATATCGGGCACACAAAAAACAATGAAAAACGCCCGCTTCAAGATGAAAATCGGCTGAAATCATGACATAAAAGCAATGCATCTTCTAAACCTATCGTGCGTCAAAGACAGTGTGTTGTTAGAGACTCTGTGAAACTATTAGAAATCGTCAAACTAGCTCAGATAATGCAAACACCTCGACACAATATTTTTCGACAGCAGGGCTATCGGTCACATTTTTTCACTAACACGTTATAAGTTGTAAATAAACAAATTTTGCTGTCACAAAACTGTCCCGTTTACTAATATGTAATATATGAACGTTGAAAGAAAATATTTCAATCGTTGTATCTGCTAGTGGAGAAACATAGACGGTGCTTAATTAGAAATTATAAAAGGGATATCGGTCACACTTAGAACTTTAGGGGTCACGGTCACATCCAAAACTGAATATAACAGCATTGAACATGTAGTCGTTATTTAAGCAGCATGCGACTCCAGTGGATATCAGCAAATGGTTGGCGAGCTATTGAAATCGCCTTTCGTCCATTGCTCGTCATCCGTCCATCTTTTCTTTCGACAGCGTGGCTATCGGTCACAATTTATTCACTGAAAATATGTCAAGTGTAAATTTCGTAACTTTCTTGTTATTTACTGATATTAAATATCTTATATTTCAAGTAGTAACTATAGTTCATTTTATCCGCTTCAAAAGTGACGTACCTGTATAATTGGCGTTTTGTTGTTTTTGAAAAGAATGTCGTTCACATGGTTACGGTCAAATCCAAAGTTATTGAAATGGTTTGTCGCTTCGTAAATATTGCTGAAATATCGCAACTTTGTTTTCCTTATCTAATCATTCAAGAGGAAATACAACCGAGATACATGAAACATCATTAACTATTATCGTAACTATTTTCTTGCTGAATACTTTGGTTATTCGTACACTGTATATTGTTTCGTTTTTGTCTATACATATATTCGTACATACCCATTTGTTCTTGCATTGCCTTTGCGTGGAATGCTTGCTGAAGCAAAGTGGAACTGGGGCAACCCTTACTAAGAAGACAAATAACATCTCCATGTAGTACCATTGTACTATTTTGAAGTACGTTTCTGTGTTAAAGTAATTATAATTTAAAAACTTCGCAGTGACAATATACACGAAACTACATAAAACTTAAAGATGTAAAGGCATCCGTTGTAAACAAAAGGAAAACCACACTGATCTATAAGCAACGGAAATACGTGAATACATGATAGACAGGATCACTGAGGGTTTTTAGCTGATCATATGCAAACAAATTATAAAAGCAAATCAAGAAATATCGTGACGTCTACCATTGGATTTGCAAATTAGTAAATTTGATATGTGGGTCCAATAGATAGATAGATAGATATTCTTTATTTCCTCATTTTTATGAGATTACAACAGCAAGGAACATAGAAAAAAATGCAGTGTAGAATCAGTTCATGTGAAATACTTGAACGTTAATATTTACAAGTTCGAGCAACGTTGCTACGTTATGTCTGGTTTACTTATTTTTCATATTCTAGTTGTTTCTTAGATTCGTCACTGTCTTTTATAAATATTCATAAATTTTTGCATACATTTTAGGTATCAATTTTGAGATGTATTTCATCATTTCTGTCCAGTTTTCGTCTGACAAATCGATATCTTGTGATCGCCTGCCAAGGATAAATTTTGTTTGATCAGTTTCACTCATGTTCGTAAATGTAACATAGTCATTAACATGAAGAAAATTAACAATGATCTCCAGGATTAGATCCCTCTCAGCAAACAGAATATGGCATTCTATCAGAAAATGTACTACTATATCAGTTACCGTTTTACCACATAATTTGCAAATAACAGGAACAACTTCCCAGACAAAGGATAAGTGTATAAGGTCACTCATCTGCCATGTATCCTTCACACTTAATTTAGAGATCTTCCACAGTGGATGTGTATCCAGCTTAGTATGTATGCTAGCAAAAATGTGTAGACTTTCTTTAGCAGCCAAAGATTCTCTCCATTTCTCCTCCTCGCGATTTTGTACTATCCGTTTTATGAACTGTTTCCATTGTCCCTTTGAAGGAATATCGTCGTCAGGGTTGTTAAATCCAAAGAAAATCTCGATATTGTAATTTTTCATTATATTGTGCACATCCGGTATAAATCCCAAGGAATTGATGTTGTTTGTCGTATATGTTTTCAGTCTGACATCAAATAATTGCTTCCATAGAAAGACGTCATCCCCTGTTTTAAAAGCTAATATTCCAGAAGAAAAGCTCTGTACTTCTGAAATTCTGCATTATCTCGCTAAGGCCTAATTGATGGCATATAGTATACCAGCTGTTCGGAGAGCGGGTGTCGAATCCTTGTATTCTGCGCGCGGCTTGACGCTGGAAATATTTCCATATCGTTTAACGTGGTGTTGCGAAAAATTACTCCACAGTTCACATCCGAATAAGAGAGATGGTAAAATCACTTTTTTCCATATTGAAACACTTGAGATATAGGGTTATTCCAATATATTAACTGTGAATTCCTATCGAAATAAGCTGTTCAATTTCCCTCCTATTCTTGGCAGTCCGACTCCTGCATAGCGAGGTCGCTTTGAAGGTTTTGTCGTGAAAAGTAATGCCCGCGTATATTTTTGATCTTCCATAGGAAGTTGTTCTTCACCAAGTATACTTACATTTCCTAAAATCGACTCTTTCTTCTCTCTGTACGGAAATATTACTGCTGCCACTTTTAGTTAGAAATTGTAGTTGAGCCTCCATTTCGTGAGTTAGTTTGTATACGATAGGTCGAGGAGTCGTTGCAGTTGTGGTATGCTTCCAAGATATGACACAAAGTATCAATCCACGCCCACCGTCCGCAAGAAGTTATCATGGAATATGTATATTTTCCACAACTTATTCCATTTCGAGATACGTCCAATTCATGCGCTAAGCTGTTCAATCATGACGAGAAACATCCAGGCAGATATGATGCGGTCTTGACCGACGCCTTGTTCTGACGAAGTAGGTTTCCGACATGTTCCCGCCATATAGTACCATTAGCTTTATATATTTGAAAGGAGTTATACAAAAGTCTCCAGGTTTTAAAGTTGGACTCGAGCTGGTATAGTTTGTAGAAGAGGCCGCTATCCAAACCACGTGTAAAGGCTTTTGATTGTCTAAAAAATGCTACACATACCGGGAGATGACCGTTTTCCATACAGTAGATATACTTTACATTCTTAGAATGAATCCCTGCCGTAATACTACCACATCCCCGGCGAAATCCTTGTTGGAATTTAGCAGGGAAAATTGTTAATCTCCGAAGAAAATAAAGTTAAACGTCTGTAAATTATTTTCACGAAAAGCTTTGACATTACCGACATTAAGGTTATATCCCTATAAGCTGTTGACGTCAAGTCTGCCTTTATGTTTCCTTTTATATAACGTTATAACTATTCCTAACTTTGAAATGATCCGGCAGACTTCCGTTCGTTATAATGTTTTAAATATATTTGCCCACAATAATTTCCACAATAATGTCTGACAAAACATTGAAGCATGTTAACAGAATATCTTGTCATGTCCAGCCGCTTTTTCCCTCTTTTCATGATTTCAGTTCAAACATAAATGTCTTCACTAGTAATTGTGTGTCCAAGATCTTGTATAACATTATCAAATGACTGCACATGAAGATGTGCCACTTCTGATTCAATATGGGTTTTAAACTCTTCATCAAAGTGATGCCCTGCTTATAGGACTAACTTTAAATGCTATATAGTGTAGTACCAGATATCTCTGAGTGTATGTATCAGGACTCGTATTATTCTCGCCATTAACACGCAGCTCGTTACATGATTCTTTCTTCGGATATTCTTGAGGCGCACTACCTTGAAAAAAGCTCCGACCGTCAGTTCTGCGCGCCCGTCATAAATCTTCATATTGCTTGTTTAAGTAAGCGTTCTCTTGCCGTTATTCATCTCTTCCTAAAGTTCGTTTTGCTTCATTATATTTTAGCGTATGATGCATTAGCAGAATCCGCGCGGTTTGACCATGTTGCGATCCATATTATACGTAGTTCTCGCATAAGCTTGTGTGCTGATTTTACATGACCGCGTCTTTTCCAATATGGATTTTCAAATAAGGTCTATGCGTCTTTGCGGTAAAACACTCCTTCGCAGCCGTTATCAAACGTGTTTACAAAACCTTTTCAGAAGCATATCATTGTCCCATAGATTCAGCCGAATATCGTCGTCTAAGTCCGCTTGACTTCTTGTTGCACTTGTAGACGAAAAGTTGTCGAAGTTGGTCATTGGAAACCTCGTTCCCAGTTAACAACAAAACTGTCTGATCGTAAGATCGCGGTTTGCCTCATTTAATGCCCCGGAAGTGAGTAAGTGTCAAGCCAATCGGCAAATGATCGATGTATTTTAGAACACACTCATCGATTACTCCACTTCTGTTAACCATATCCATTCCGTACTTCGGAAAACAAGGACATCGCGTTGGTCGATAAATGTTCTATAAATTCCATTTTTTTGTTCATATTATGTGTTAATCAGGTCGAAGACCATGCTTGACTATTTATGAACACAGTTGTCTTTGCTGTATGAATGATTGTAATAAAATTCCTTTTTCTGTTTGCAACTTTTATGGTTTTTTGTCCAAAATCTTTACTGACGTGGGCGTTGAAATCTCCTATTATGAGTACTAGGTACCGTTCATTTGTGTATTTGTCGTAGCGACATTCTAGCCGTTTCGAGAGCATTTGATTGTAATCGGTTTTACTACAGTTTGATGACGGCATCAACACACCATATATATATATATATTCGTTTGGTTACATGGAATCACAGCACATATTATCCGGGAAGTAACAGTCTATGGAGATCACTGAGAGACCTAGAGTTTTTTCCCACATATATGCCAATGCCACCGTAAACCCGTCACCTCGCGTCCGTTCTTCGATATCAGTAGGTATTCGGCTATCTGTCATATTGTAACTGCTAAAACGGTTATCTTTATGGTATTAAGGAAGTCGGATTGTTCAGGTAGTAGCCATGTTTTCTGTGATAATCATCGATGTCATTGGAATTTAAGAGTATCGCTCAAATACGGAGCACCATACATAAACACCGCGTGCGTTCCAAACCAACTATTTGAATACTTGTAACAGTGGCCATCACTAACAAACATCAATAAGAACATGGTAGTTGTGTTATCCATATCACGCCAAATCCATCACTTTTGCCTACTCGACGGCTGTTTCCCAATCTCGGGCCTTTATGTCAGAAAGGCCAAAAATTTTCTTGCCATGACTTATCAAAACAGTCTGCGCGAATATTCAGACGCAGAGTGTAGTTCGGCGGAACCCAGCGATTACCTTCCACTTCTTTAGCACACGAACAAATGTCACAAAACTCCACGAAGATAAGGCATACTCTTTTATGGTTTTGGTGACTGATTTCGGGTGATGCGTCACCCTTTAACGCGATAATACGATACGCTTTATTCGCGGCCCGTCTTTGACGCCGCAAAATTCATATTGAGACGTAATTTTCGTTGGTATAGCTTGTCCATACTCTTGATCCGTGCTGATGATTTTGCGAAACAACTTTTGGAATACGATTGCGCTGTCTCATCTATTATCGTAGACTCTACTTGTCCTTGCGTGCATAATGACGTCGGATAAGAATCCTTCTCCATGGACAAAGAAAACCTTTCTGGTCTTCGCGATAATGTCGAACCTTCGGGGGTTCGGAATATCATTTGTTTAGACGTATCCCGCCTGAAGTAGTAGTGTTTGTTATCGATATAAGATGGTGTTCATCCTGTCCCTCAGTACCTTCACTCATTTGATTCTGTATAACGTGACTGTCAGAGACATTTAATACGTCATTCTGGACGTCGGTTTGTTTTGCTAACTTCTTCGTCATTACATTGCCTGTTTTGATTTTGATTCAACTGTGTTTTTTCTTTCTAACTTGGCCTCCATTCCATTGAGTTTTTTGTTTATCTTTTCAAGAGTGGGCATTAGTTTTCATTAGAGACCTCTGTGGAATGTTCAATCATTTTATTGTGTTCGCGAATCATTCGTATTTCATTTCTTAACATTGCCTTTTTCATTTTTCTCTTCTGTCGTTTTCTGTTTGAAGTAAAACTGATTGTCGTGTCTTTTTCCATTATATCATGCTTGTAACGTTTTATTTCTCTTTCCAACTTTATTAGTTTGTTTTAACATTTCCGCCTTGATTTCCTCCATCTTTTATCAAGCGCTAATTGAATTATTCTTCAGAAATTCAAGTGTTTCCTTGTTATTACACATACACCTACAGTTGTTTACGCCTATGTCATTGCACAGGCCGTCTGTATTGTTTACCTGTGCGCTCACCTGTACTTGGTCCTCGATATCTGAGGCTCCCGAGGAGGGGACTCCACAGATTGATTTAGCGCGGTCTTTCATCGAGGAGATTGTTAATATCCATACTGTTTACTGTTGTACCATCAATGTAGTGAAATAACACGTATATATCATCGAGCAATTTATCACTAGCTTGTGAATTACCACCATTGTTCTGCGTATCAATTGCCCTTTCGGTGTATCACGTTTTCTCTCTAGTGCGAGTTCATATAAGCCCGATCGTATATACCACAAAGTTCAGTGATATTGCCATTGTAAATTCAGTTTTCAATTTTTCTTTAAATTTCAAGCGGTTGTTATTTCCGATAATGTCAGATAGATGACTGAAAATTTCACTGTTACTCTGTGAGAATACAAGTTCATCATCACTGTCTTTGACTGACTCCTCGAGAGCCTCACCAGGTGTATCACCACTCATAACGAGCGAACATTACATATCACTCACAGAAAAGTACTTTACATATTTCGTTTTCTTTAAAAGAAATGTTCAGTTCGATATTCTCATAGTAAATGTACTACTCACACAAATTTTCAAGTCTTTCACCTGTCGTTACTTTCTTTAAATCCCATTAACTTTCGGAGCTGTTGTAAACAATCTTCCTTGATCAGGGGACGTAACCCTGATGTGTGATCGATGGCACAAAAATTATGACGTTACATGAAAATAAGCGGATAGCAGATCATGCACCCCTGAATGTCAAATGCACTTGGTAAGTATAAATAGTGGGGTTGCAGTGAAAAGTAAATATACCTACATGTATATGAATGCTATTAGGCACCGTGGTAGTAAAAATTTCCAAGATAGCCAAATATTCATTATTTTGTAATATTATCTGTCCCAAAAATGAGCATTAATAAATACAACCCTATGACATAAATGAATATCAAAATATATATATCAAACAAGATATTTGATAATTGTATGTCTACATGGCAACGAACTTCAAGTTGTCGACTACCGCGCTTTAATTGGTGCATTATGCACAACAATGGTAAAGAGAGAGATAGTACTTATAAAATTCCAGAAAGGTCCATTAAATACATAAATATGGGTAATAATTCCTATATGAAAACCAAAGATGACTACCAGTTGGCCATTGTGTCCATGGATCGGTCCCAAAATGAAATATGCATAATTATGCTCACATGTGGAATTTGAACCATAGCAGCAAGTTCAACTATTAGAATCAAGAAAGATGACTTTCTAACCATGAAATTTAAAATAGATCCTTAATACTCTCTGGCAAATACATGTATTGGTATCGAAACAAATGTTTTTTTCTTGTTTCCCATCTCGATTTCTGATTGATCCCGAAATATTTTATACATAACTGGATCTACATATGAAACCCCTCCAGTACTTTCAGAGAAATAACAGAAAAAAAGACGGATTGATGACAATGGGGGAAAGATTTTTTTATAGCTCGCAAGTCGCAAACCATTTGCTGATAATCGGTTAAAAAGTCGTCTTCCAAGATCAGATAAATTCGATAAAAGTGTAATGGCGGCTTTTCCAGTGGAGTTGCATGAATGCGTAAATAACGACTACATGTAAAATGTTGTAATATTCAGTTTTCGTAAGTTTGGATGTGACCGTTACCCTCAAAGTTCTAAGTGTGACCGATATCACTTTCATAATTTCTAATTAAGCACCGTCTATGTTTCTCCACTAGAAGATATAATGAATGATATATTTTCTTTCAACGTTCATATATTACATATTAGTAAACGGGACGGTTTTGTGACAGCAAAATTTATTTATTTACAACTTGTAACGTTTTATTGAATAAAATGTGACCAATATACCTGCTGTCGAAAAATATTGTGTCGAGGTGTTTGCATTATCTGAGCTAGTTTGACGATATTTCGTAGCTTCATAGAATATCTAACAATACACTGTCTTTGACGCACGATAGGTTTAGAAGATGTATTGCATTTATGCCATAATTTCAGTCGATTTTCATCTTGAAGCGAGCGTTTTTTCATTGTTTTTGTGTGCCCGATATCACTTCCGGTGACGTAGGTTGTCCCCATTGTATTGGTACTGTTTAGAATCTGGCTAATATTTGGAGGTTCCGGGTTCAAACCCCGGTCTGATTGTGCATTTTCCCGCTCCTCTAAATTTGTTGTTGTGACTGAAAACCGGTTTCAAGTGAGGATTGAACTGGGTCAATCATCGGTGACCAGGTACCTCAGCGGTAGAGCATTTGTCTAGTGTTCAGTGGTCCCGAGTTCAAATACCTGTTTGGCTGCTAAATTTGTCCTCTCCTGATACAAAACTTAGCGCCCAATTAAATTACCCAATGTGGTGGTATACGGGTTTTGTATGTCTTCGAGAGTCAAGGGCGAAGGCTTTGAAAAGGGAGGGAGGAGTGTAGCGGGATCGGACTGGGTCGATCATCGGTGACCAAGTAGCTCAGTAGTAGAGCATTCGGCTAGTGTTCGCGGTCTGGCCACTACATTTTCTACCCTCTTGTTACACAAGCACTGAAGGTAGCATGAAGAATCTTGGAGAATCATTTGTGCATTATAAGTGTTAAGACCAGGTAGCTTAATTTATTGGAACAGCATCTGGCTAGGTCCTGGATTCGAACCCCAACTTAATCTAATGCTAATTTTCATAACGCGGTCGTTTTGTTTCCCAATGTCTTCCTAATTACTGCGCGTCGGTTGATTATCACTGCGCCAGACGGCAAAACAGCGACATGAATCTTCACTGTTAACATACATGTAGTTTACGCATAGTTGTTTAGCACGTTGATAAGTCAAAGACCCACTATTAGTGGAGCAGATAAGTGCAGAAATATGGCCAAATTGTGCACATTATGATTAAAGCATGAAACTTGGCACAAATGAAGTTTAGGGCCATAGCGAATTAGCCTTATGACGTCACTGGCGACCATTTTCCAAGATGGCGGCCAATTTTTTTAAAAACCTCAATTTAGATCAATAATAAGCAATGTTTCTGATTTTAAAAATTTAAAATGAGTAAATCCTCTAAAAAAATTAATCTATTACGGGGTTTTAATCGATGTTGGCAGCCATCTTGGCAAATGGCCGCCGTTGACGTCATCAGAAAATGTCGCTTAATGCTACATTTAAAAAATAATAAAGTCAAAAATTCATTAAGTCATTTAAACATTTGTGGAGAAGGTTTAAGGGCGAAAAATTTCAGAAAAAACGGAACAATAAATCTGAAATGGGGTTTACAATTAATCTGAAATGGGATTTTTAAGTGTTTTTGGCGGCCATCTTGAAAAATGGCCGCCAGTGACGGCGTATAAATGTCTGTAAATTCTTTTTATTTAGTAACAAAATGTTTCTTAATTCATTTTCAACATTTTAGTATCATTAACGAAGGAACAAGTTTAAAAAATGAATTAATCCTCTAAAAATCAATCTATTACGGGGTTTTAATCAATGATGGCGGCCATCTTGGAAAATGGCCGCCATTGGCATCATCAGAAAATGTCGATAAATAATATCTTTAAAAGACAATAAAGTCAGTAATTCATTCAATCATTTAAACATTGTTTCAGAAGGATTAAGAAGGATTAAGGGCAAAAAAAATCATAAAAAAGACCTACAATTGATCTGAAATGGAGTTTTAAAGTGTTTTTGGCGGCCATATTGGAAAATGTGACGTCATATGGATAATTCGCCATGGCCCAGAGGCCAAAATTTTTTCTTTTGGCCTAAACTTCATTTGTGCCAAGTTTTATGCTTTTATCATAATGTGCACGAAATATGCACTTATCTGCCCCACTATATAGAATTGTAGCGGGATTGAACTGGGTCGATCATCGGTGACCAGGGTAGCTCAGTCTGTAGAGCATTCGGTTAGTGTTCGGAGGGTCCCTGGTTCGAATCCCGGTCTGGTTGACGCCCAACTAAATAACCTACAGTGGTCGCGGGCGAAGACTTCGAGTAAGGAGGGAGGAGTGTAGCGGGACCAACCACTAGGTCGATCATCGGTGACCAGGTAGCTCAGCCGGTAGTGTTCGGAGGGTCCCGGGTTCGAATCCCGCTCGCTCTTGCCGCTACATTTTCTCCTCTCCTGTTACAGACTAATAAATACAGACTTTCTCTATATATATTAGTGTACGGTGGGTCTTACCAGCGTGCTAAACACCTATGGTTTACGCAGGGAATTCTGCATTTGGTTGGTGATATACATGTAACCTCATTTTTAATAAATAAATATCTCATAAATTACATCTATCGATGATGAATAGGAAATGGGGGTTCTACGCCACCCCGTCCCTCCCTCTATATTTATAGTAAATCCCTCCCTGGCGGGATGGATTGGTGAGGGACCAGTGAGGGATGAGGGACTGACCTCTTGACCTTTCATAGGAATTTCCTGAGGGAGGATGACCTTTATTGAGATCATCTTATTTACATATGTGGAGGGACCGGTGCTATTTTTATGTACATTGCGTCAGCCGTACTGTAATCCTCCTAACAAGTCGAGACCTGTCCGCTTTCATCATGGTTATTTTTTGTTTGGTCTTTCATGGTATAAGAAGCACTATGTCATGCTATATAAATACTTTCAGTTACTCTATTTTCATTTCTAAATCATGAGTTGGAAGGATCACGTGAAAGGCATCTACTTTGACTTAAATAACCCAATTAGCTATGCAGGGCCAGAAAAAGCTACAGATATTTAAGAAAAGAAGGAAAGTACAAGGTTGGTCTTCATACCATTCGTCGCTTCCTTCAGGACATCGACGCCTATAGCTTACAACGTCCGCTACGATACAAGTTTAAGACTAGGAAAGTAATATCTCAAGGTATTGATGTCTTATGGGACGTAGACCTTGCCGACGTGTCCAACCTTGCAAAAGAAAACGATGGAATACGATATTTATTTGTTGCCATTGACGTGTTTTCACGTCATTTATGGGTGGTTCCATTGAAAAATAAACACCACGAGTCCATCATAGACGGATTCAAAACAATATTCAGTCAAGGAAGAAAACCAGAAGAGGTGAGATCAGACTCAGGTAGCGAATGGAAAAATAGATGGGTCAAACAGTTTCTAGACAAACAAGGAGTACAACATTACGTCACCCATAACCCTACACACGCAAACTATGCCGAAAGAGTAATCAGAACATTGAAAACGCTGATGTACCGCTATATCACTCACAATCGGACTCACCACTACTTGGACGTTTACAGGATATTGTCAGGAATTACAATGACCGACCTCACAGCGCTTTAGATGGGAAATACCCTGATGATATCGTAAAGTCGAACGAAGCACTCCTGTGGAAACACTTCTATGTCGATTCTAAGAGGCCAAGAAGGGTGAGCAGAAAGACAACTACAAAGCCTTTCAAGTTCAAAGTAGGTGATGTGGTGCGTATTTCGAGCACAAGACGAACTTTTCAAAGAGATTACGAACAAAAATGGACAGAGGAAGTGTTCACTATTAAAACACGATACTTGCGCCAAGGTATACCTATCTACAAAATCATAGACTATGATGGAGATCCAATAACAGGAACATTCTACAATATCGAGCTACAAAAGGTTAGTAAAGGGAGAGACGATCTGTTTAAGGTGGAGAAAATTTTGAAACGACGTAAGAGAAATGGAATAAAGGAAGTTTACGTGAAATGGCTCGGCTATCTTAAGAAATTTAATAGTTGGATTAAAGAAAGCGACGTGCAAAGCCTATAAAAGAGAGATCATTACGACTCTGTTTTCAGTTTTTATTCGTCAGCCATGCAGTCCATATCGTGCCCAGAGTGTAACAGAAGTTTCTCACGCAGAGATGCTCTCTCCAGACACATGAAAACCATCCACGGAGGCAGTCAACCATATCCACAAATCACTCATGCGTATCCACCACCACCACCACCACCACATATCACTCCTATACCACCTCCACCACCACCACCACCACCACCACATATCACTCCTATACCACCTCCACCACCACCACCACATATCACTCCACCACCACCACCACCACCACCACAACAACAACAACAACAACAACGGGATTTTGTTTTTAAACATCCCTTCACAGCTAACGTGTCTGGCCCTACTTCATGTGGTAAAACCTATTTCGTCAAGACTTTACTTCAAAAGTGTTTGACCAACATAACACCAACTCCGCAGAGAATTTTATGGCTCTACAAAAGATGGCAGCCTCTGTATGACGTCATCAAAACAACTGTCTACCCTTCAGTAGAATTTGTTCGGGGTATACCTCTTGATTTAGATCAAAATTCGTTCATCGATCCGAACATGAGAAATATAATCATTCTTGATGATTTAATGTCAACGGCCTCCAAGGACCCAAGAGTCAATGAGTTGTTTACGGAGGGGAGTCATCATAGAAACCTTTCCGTCATCGCCATTAATCAGAACTTGTATTACAATAAAGACCCTACACAAAGGAGGAATTGTCACTACTTAGTGATATTTAATAACCCCGTTGAGAGATAACAAATTATGACGTTGGCACGGCAAATGTATCCGGAGAATCCACAGCATTTAATCAGACACTTCAAAGAATCTACAAGTATACCTTATGGGTATTTATTGGTGGACCTGAAACCCACAACTCCCGAATCTCTACGTCTACGTCGTAATGTTTTCACGGAAGAGCCTATAAAAGGACCGGTTTCTGTTTCAACGAATCATTTTGAGAAGAACACTCCAACCGTACAGACGTATTCGGAAGAATCTGAAGAAGACACGATGAAACATTCACTTGAGGAACCAAATAGCAGTACAATCAGCTGTGGAGATTGTGGTATTGTGTTTGAAAACTTACATGACCTTCAGAAACACATAAAAAGTTGGTGTCCCGATAGATACTCATTAAAAAGAGGAATGTCTGAGGAAGAAGAGTTACCTCACAAAAAAAGCTAAAATAGACAGACTTATCTCCGAAGATAATGAATCCACGACAGAGGCACACGATGAAGAAGATAATGTATTTGCACATTTTGTAGAATTAGCTAGAGAGAACAACGAAGAGCGTTGGCAAAAGAAAGTGGAGAAATATGAAAATGAAGGAATGTCGAGCTCTGACGCTAAAGCTAAGGCTGACATGAAATTTAAGGACGATGACCTTAAGGAGTTCTTTGATTCCTATAAGACACTTCTATACAACCTGTTGCAGTTAAAGCATGGGAGATTACACACAGAGGTGATGGAATCCCTCGAAAACTACATAGACGATGGTATGGACAGAGAAAAGGCCATTCGAGTGACTCTCAGACGGTTCCATCATCGAATGGAAGACTACTTTACAAACAACACTGATGACGAGGAATCAGAGGGATCAGATGAGGAGGATGAGGATGAAACTGAAGACGATGATAGCGAAACTGATGATTAGATATTCCTCGTGGACGTTCTCGGTGTATTTTTGTACAAAACATCAGGGATGTGTGTAAATTTTCTATTGTTTCTGTAAATAAAATGTGTAAATATGTCTAATGTTTTTGTTATTTTATCAATAGAGGAGGATACCATCGACAATTTTAAAGATTTTATTACAATAGACAAGCAAAACACAAATAGTACAAAATGAATGAACAATAAGAGCCAACATTTCATTGTATGTACAAGCTAAGATACTTTAGGCGTAACATATACAAACGTTTATTATATTTACAAACAATAAAAAGAGTAGCTGTTTTAAGCTTAGACTTTACAATAGTTTATTTTACTTACAAGCAGTGATAAAACTTAAGACTTACTCTATACAAAATTCCTCTGCATTAGTAGGTAACTGGAATGACAGTATCATATATGGTGGAACTTTGACTCAAAAATTGATGACTATTAGATACATGTTTAATAAAACTGAAAGCATGAAATGGTTCATCATTGTGGAATTTTAAAATTACCATAAGCCAAGCTGTCAATGCCTGTGAAATAACGTTTGCCATCGTAAGGAGACAAACTGGTTTTGTTAACAGTAATACTGTAAAGTTGATGGTCAAAACTACGTATAAGGTTCACATGTTTTATGTTTACAACTACTTTGGTTAGACAGACAAAGTAAGTAAGCTTGATGTCTCAAATGTTTTTCAATGACGCTTTTCTTCACTCCCTTGGCCGTACGTTTTTCTATACCCCCACATGTCAGGCTGTACATTTGTGGTTTTAATCCAACAAACTGATCCATGATTTGACCTTTACATTCGTCCTTCATTTTACCGTGGACTTTGCAATTCTTCATGCTGTATAAAGGACTATCTTTCGAAAAATTACTTCTGTCAAACAAGTTGGCGTTGTCATGCATGTCTTTGTACCAGTCAGGTGTTTCTATGCAATATGCCAGTGAGTCAGTGTCAGTAAAGACCAACTCGGCTTTAGATCCATACATTTGTTTGATGAAGTCATAATGAAAATGATACACAAAAATCTTTGTGACTTCTAGAATACAGAATCCAGCATAAATAGGTCGATTAAAAACGATATTTGTTTTCTTCATGTTGACGGCTACGAAATCTTCGTTAAAGATTTTGAAAGACTGAAAACTTGGCTTGGCACAGACCTTTCGCCGCCGTTTTGGTGTATTTACCAACTCTACACTGACTCTCTTTCTCATGTTTTCTATTGTTTTGCCGAAAACGGAGTTATTCATGAGTTTGAAAAAGTCTTTTTCGAATTTGTTTCTAGCGACCAGTCTTTTAGCAGTATTAAAATCAATGTAAGGCTTCAGCCATGCCGATTGAGTGAATTCAATGACTCGGTGAATTTTCGTGAGAATCATACCTTTTGAAAGGTAATATTTCAAGTTCCTGTAATGGAGGACATACTGCTGCTTGGAACAGAGATTTGGAACTAATTTTCTGGACGGTTTTCCCTTAATGTTTAATTTCTTCCTAAGGTTTTGAGAATCTGGAGAGAGCATGTCTTTTGTTACACATGTGTTCTCGGGGGCTAATGGGTAACAATTATGTTCATCGTGTAAGGATGTCGGATATTCAAGGTCAATTTCCAAAATATATCCCATTTCTGAGTTGTCATCAATGTTACAAATGTCCAATTGGTCAATTTGTTCAGGTGTTAACCACGCAAAGTCTTTCTCTGGTAATACCTCAGACATGCTTGTACCATACAAATTGTTCATGTCTAGGTACGTAAGCCAAGTGTTTGGTTTTGAAGGGTCATAGCCCGGTGCTTTGGGGTTATTTGCCTGAGCAAATTTCTTTGAAATCATTGATACACCACCACGAACACCCTTTTCAACCATTAAGACCATGTCAATATCATCCAAAAGTTGAAGTTCTACCCCGGTCATTTTTAACATGGCTTCCCAGGAAAATCCAGGAGCCGTGTAGTAGTGTGCTGGGTCCAGGTGATAATAGTCGAGACTAATGGAGCGGAAGTTTTCAAACACATCTGCCAGCAGCAATACGTCCGTCTTTAGGTATAGGTCATGATACTCACCAAAACATGTCATGTCAAATGTTTGCCATACTGATTGTGCGTGTTTGTAGTCTGTATCTGACAAATCACTTTCTGCTAGTTTATTGTAAAACTTGTCTTTCCCGGGCAAGGTCTTTTCATCAAACTTTTCGGGTGATGTCGCGTAATCGTACGGATACACCCCTTTCCTGAGAAGAAGTTCAAGATGCTGTTCATCAGGAAAGTGTTTTGACAAGTTTGAAAATTTACCCATTCCGTCTACTGCAAGATTTGATACCAGTGTATCAAGAGAAGCATTCAGAAATTGTAAAGAATCTATGAATCTGAGATTCCCCAGAGAGAATGACATGTACTTCTCCATATTGTTGGGAATACAAGACAGGGGTTTGGATTTAAATTTTCCCGCCGATTCCATCAACAGATGCATGTTATAACCTCGTAAGTTATGAAATATCACAGGAATGTAAAACTTTGATCCCTGTGATCTTTTGCCTTGTCGAAACTGAAACTGGAAGTTACAGTTACTGTGGCTTGCGCCTCTAAATGACCCGTTTAGATGATCGTGATCTCGAACTCTGTCATCTCCTAATTCCTTTTGACAAATGTGACATGTAGTTGCATGTTGAAAGGATGACTCTTCGTACTGTGTCAAGCTCATTGGTTTTACATTCTGCAAAACATCACAAATAGTTTCTTCTTCCTGGATTAATTGTTTGAAAAAGTTATCGACTACATCAGGACCTCGATAGACCTGTGCGGGTTTAGATAGTTCGTCTGAGGAACATTTCACCATGTAAGAAAAGCCTGAAAGTTCGTGTTTTTGGTATCGTGTCGTAGACGATGTGTTCGGGTCAGGCTCACATGTGCTAACGGGGCGAACAAAACTTTCAAAGTCGGCATAAATCACGAAAGGGACCTTAAGCTGTTTATGAATTTGATTAAATTTGACCCACTGTTGTTCTTCCTTTGTAGAAAAACTCAGCTTTTGTGGGCCGTGTTGGGAGCAGTACGGAACATGATCAACTAAAAGCTGCTGTGTCGTGTAGCCATGGAGACAATAGTCACAATAAAAAGTTTTACATTTATGTGCGGTTCGGTCCCCGAGCAAACGGCTGAGATTTCTAATGAGACAGTAATGTCTGCTTTCCCCTTTTGAAAACAATAGGAGATTCACATGTTTAGTGCTTCGAAGATCAGTCACGTATAATGGATATATTTCACCCCCTTCTAAACCAAAAACATTGATGGAGATGTCATTTTGTGTTTCAAACTTCGAGACTTGAGACAAAGGAAGTGGAAATTCAATACCATCTATATTTAACTCCGATTCGTATTGGGTATAATTTGACACGCGGTTTGGGTGGTTTTCAAAGGGAAAATGATGAATGGAAGCTAAGACTGACTAGAGGAAACAGGTCTGTGTTTTGTATGTTAAGAACGGCCTTTTTCTTTTGAATATTTGATGGCAGGGGGATATAACTACTACCCTCAAGTGGCGTTTACTCTACGGTATTAACTTCTAATTTCAAAATTTTGTCTATTGTCCACCCACTCCCATCCCGCTCGAAATTTTGATATGCATTATGTAGGTTTTGGAAAGCCTCAGCGAGTTGTACTTTTAATTGGGATACATTTGTAAATGTTTGATTAACGGACGTGAAGCATGAATGGCTTCATTGTTTTGGTCATACTTTACAAATTTTATATTTAAAAAGCGTGATGAACCATTTCATACCTTTGACATTTTGCAGCCTTTCTTCTAATATGTCTTTGATTATTATTTGATTGTCTCTAAAAAAACTGCAACACATCCCATAGGTTTCCCGGGTTTGGTTCTAATGTCTCTGTTTGTGCCGTACCATCCAGTGCAGAGATACCAGCACCCTGCTGATTGCGAGTTTTCCATGAATCACGTCGCTTCACACACCTTTCACATACATCAGTTCTGTCACCATAGAAACGTTCTGGGAGAGGTCGATGACACCATTTACATTCTCTCCCTTGTTCACCACACTGTTGACAGAAATTTTTTCCCTGGGAGCAGATCTTTATGCTCCATACACCAGTTACATTTATTCTTTGTGTTAGTCTCCGATACAATTACTTCATTGACTATTTTCCTTTCTTTTAAAACTGGAATATCGCCATCCTCATTTCGTGCAGCACTAGCTTCAGACGTTGAACCTGCTTTCCTTTTTCCCTTTATATACTGAATCACAGGTATATTTTCTTGTGGTTTTTTACATGTCTTTCAAAGTTATCTTTCCTGTTAAAACTCACACGGCAATGCGAACATGTATATTTAATAGAATCGCCATGAAATGTCCTTTTATGTCTGAGCAAATGGGATTTTTGTTTAAAACATTTATCACAGATATTGCATTTGTTTTCATCGGATTTATTGGTACTGGAAGGAGCAGTCCTATTGTCAGTAAGGAGGGCGAGACGTCGGAGACTTAATTCTGTATCCGTAGATAATCCATTGCAAGTAGCCCACTCATCTACATTCTGTATTGTGTACATACGACCCCTGTCCATCTTACAGTTCACCTGTGTAGATATAGATGTATACACATTGACAGTTAGCGAGATAATGACACTCTACAGGTAAAGTTCCGCTCGACAGGTTTTCACTTTTTCACTGTTTGTCCCAATCTGTATGTTTCACCTGTATTTTATCCACCGTGTATATACACACGTCTGTACACCTGGAGCGATACTTTTCTACTGATAGGTAAATGTTACTTCTTATTACTTACATAAAGGCAACGGAAAAACCAACAGTGACTAAAAATAACCATGATGAAAGCGGACAGGTCTCGACTTGTTTGGAGGATTACAGTACGGCTGACGCAATGCACATAAAAATAGCACCGGTCCCTCCACATATGTAAATAAGATGATCTCAATAAAGGTCATCCTCCCTCAGGAAATTCCTATGAAAGGTCAACAGGTCAGTCACTCATCCCTCACTGGTCCCTTACCAATCCATCCCGCCAGGGAGGGATTTACTATATATATATAGAGGGAGGGACGGGGTGGCGTAGAACCCCATTTCCTATTCATCATATCGACAATGAAACTCTTAGCCTAGGTGCGCAAGATCATGTTCAGCCATTGTTTATATATTCATATTGTTTCGGGAATATCAACAATATTTAACAGGTCTTGACATATCAGCACTTTTCCTGTGCCTATTTTTATATCATAATCGATAATTCTTATAAATTTCATGACATTATATTAGGCCTACATATATACCCACCTGTTTCCCGTGAATTGATCAGCTATCAGACGGTTCTCTCTTACTATTCCTAGTTCGATGGGCACGAATCGGTCGTCTACACACTCGGAATATATTCGGAACAAACTCGGTGTGAATCCGTATGCCAGTCAATCATTGACGATTTAATATGGAGCAAGCGTTGAGTTTATATCAATTTGGACCCACCAGAGTGCCTCCATCGACCATTTCTAGACGTTTTAGTCATCGAGATCAAAAATCAGTAAAATTCATATTAAGCTCGCCGAGACAAAAATTCTACCCCAAGTAGTTTTAGCGGCAAAAAAGTTTTTCACAAAAACAGTTTTCTAGAAAGAGCAATAATTTTCCTTTCAAAATCATTCTAAACAACTATACAGATAGCGTCGCTACTGAAACGATATACAGCCGCGTTCACAATAACATATATTACAATATGGCCTTTGATTATTTTTCATAGTATTTCTACATAAATTTCGAAAAGGCAAATATTTACCCTGAATATGCTACTTTAAAGAATGTAATTTATTCTTTTAAATTGTGCTAGCTGGCACCTTTTGTCAATAAGTGAGAACAGCCATGTTTCTTCTTTCGATCTTGTAAGAATCCTACAGCTGTTCGCACGGAACACGTGAAAGCATGCTATTCAGAGATGTCTTTCTATTTAACTGTGCATCGCTCTAGCCTCATACTCCACTGGCATGGATGATTCATGGTTGATTGAACCGCACTACGTTACTATTCTACTTTGTTTTACCGACATGTACTGATGTATTGTTAGCACATTATCTACATGTATATATTTTAATATTGGATTCGCAGAAGACTTGCGGGGTAAAATCTAACAGTATTTTCTTATTTTTCCCACATCATTTTCTTTGGACATTCATATTCCATGATTGAGCATCTTCGATGAGCATTGCTATATGTTTAACCCACATACACTTATCCATTCTACAGGGATCTGAGGATTAGTTACAGTTTACATAATTTAGACCTACCAGAGTGCCCGTTAAAACCATTTTTGGATGACGTTTTAAAGGTCTAGATCAAAAATTGGTAAAAATCATACTCTACAGTATTAGTTATATAGTCAGTTAATGACCCCATATAAAGGCATAGGGGGTCAGTAAGTAAGATTTATAAAAGCGAGGGCGTAGCCCAAGCCTCCTATATGCGTAAAGGATGAAAAACTCCCTGGCTTAAAAAATTCTAAACCCCCCCCCTCCCCCAAGCTTCAGGGGCTAACAAATCATTTTCTAGCACGTCTTCATAAAATCGATAGAGCGATAATTTCAGAGCAAAATCATCCTACACAACCATACTAAGTGTTCTCCGCTTCCTATGCCCCTGCAAAATTATGACATCTGTAATTGTCCGCCTCACTGGGGTGACAGTACCGTTATATACCTGTATTGTTATTCAAACGTTGACAGATGTCAACAGCTAGTTTTATGTATGATCCCCGATATTTTGACTTTCATAAAAATCTTGGTATATTCTTGATATTTCGACTTTCGTAAAAAATCTTGGTATATTCTTGATATTTCGACTTGCGTAAAAATCTTGGTATATCTTCAATATTTCGACTTTGTGTAAAACCATGTTGTCATTCAGCCTGGTTCCCAGAGGTATGAACAATGACCCCAATGATTATGAACAATGTGGGAAGTATTAATGTTTTTAATACGTTATTAAGATAGGGGATGGGAGCCAAGTATATTTTGTAACATAAGCTATCAGTGTAGTGAATGTTCCACCCACCTTCTATCCCCTGGCTCCCTAGGGGATGCCGGGGAAGGGAGATTGTATCATGTGCCTTTGCACTTAGAGGTGATGGTTATTACCACATTGACACCCCTGCCCCCAGGTGATGGAGGGGGTATGGCACTTGAGTGACAGTGGTAAAGAGCCTATCAATGTTGTGGTCATTCACTACATTGACCAATCAAATCCTGTTGTAGTAAATGGAGTTTAGGACTCAGGGTCCATCTTAGACAACAGGATCACTCTATAGCAGCGAGGCGCGGCGATAAGGCGTTTATTCATAATGGCGTGCTAGCTGTAGCGTAAAAAATTTTTGGGTTAGATTCTCTAAAAATTAAACCAATAACTCCATAATGAGTGAAGTAGACTCAGATGACAGTTCATCCCAGGTTGACATTGATGATTCAAAAAGAGTACGCATTTGGGCGGCTCATAAAAAGCTATCAGTCTCAACTGTGAAAATTTTACTGGAATTGGGATATACAAGTTTGGAGGCCCTTGCTAATTTACAAGAAAAAGACTTGCAGGATGTAGGTCTGCCTATTGGGCAAGTACGTCTTATCATAAAATCAGTGGAACAGACTTTTCCAGCAAAAAATCCACGGATGGAAAACCCTGTGCTGGAAAAGATGATGATTCGCCTGTACATGCAGACTCATACATACAAGAGGTTCTAGGAATTCTTCATGAAGTACAGTCTGGCAGTTCCAGGGACTTACCAGCAGCAGACTCGCGGTTACCAGGTAACAGGGCTTTTAATGCAGACATTTTCTCTTGGCAAGATCCCCAAATTTATTTTAAGGCTCTAAAACCAAGGTCTAATAATCACTTTCTTGATATATGTGAATTTGTTGGACATAATGGCACTCCAACTGATGTGATTGTCTCTGAGGGCGAGGGGGGAAAACTAGTTTTTAACACAGGACCAGCTCGTCCAAAATTAGAAAATATCAACCAAGCACAGTGGGCAATAGCTAATATGGCAATTTTAAATAAACTGTTAGAGGATAAAATCCTCATGCACACTGAGATGCTTGATTACTTATCGTATACAACCCGTATACACAATTTGTTTTTAAGTCACGAGCAAGTGTCTGTTTTCCTGTATGATCGGGAGTACAGAAAACTCCAGCATCAGTACTCTTTCCGTTGGGGAACAGATGTTCCACATCTGATGGTAGTGCATCTAAAGCAGAGACAGCCACGTCAGTCTGGTAACCAAGGTTTAAAATCGGGTGGTCGACACCATGATTTTGGTGCTTATCAGCGGGGGACACATAAAGGAGGTGGCAATCCTGTTAAGTATGTCACTCATGATATAGATGGTACAGAAATTTGTAAGAGATATAATGCTCAAGCAGGTTGTCCTTTAGTGAACTGTAAGTTTAGCCATGTGTGTGTTGTACCTGGGTGTGGGCAGAAGCACACAGCTTTGACCCACACTAAGGCAAAAAACTTGTAGTTCCGAAAACAGTCACAACAAAAGCCCTATGCCTTCCTGCCTGGGACGAAGAATTGATTGATGATATTGACAGGGAGTACCTCCTTAAAGGTAATCGTGATGGCTTTAACATCATAGATCCTGATTCTGTTCCTTTACCAGTTGAAATGCATAATCATAAATCTGCTCATCCAAATGGTCCGCTATATGCTGAAGCCACAAAGCAAATTCAAAATGAAATTGACAATGGAAACTACATTAAGACGGATAAAAAGCCATGTATTGTTAGTCCCATTGGCGTCATACGTAAATCTGATGGTGGTGTACGTCTTATTCATGATTGTAGCAGACCATTAGGACAAGCTGTAAATGATTATGTATCAGGTTTTGATAAACAGTCATTTCAAACTTTAGATATAGCTCTGAGACACAGAGAGTGTTTTATGGCAAAAATTGATTTAAAAGCAGCTTACCGATCAGTAAATAGTACAGCTCAGTTAGTCAATCAGTGACAGGATTAAAATGGAAACTTGATGGCAGTATTCAATACTTGTATGATTCAAAAATTCCTTTTGGGTCCAAATTAGGACCAGGCATATTTAATCGCTTAACCCAGGCAGTTAGGCGTATGGCAGAGCGGCGTGGGTTTTCCATTGTGGCATATATAGATGATTTCTTTCTGTGTGAGAAGACGCATGAACGTTGTCAAGAGGCTATGAATTTTCTTGTGAATCTTTTGCGTAAGCTTGGATTTCAAATTAGCTGGTCAAAAATGGCTGGTCCTTCCCAAACGCTTACATTTTTGGGTGTGGAACTTGATTCAGTACATATGGAAATGCGTCTTCCCCAAGAGAAATTAGTTGCTTTAAGGGCAGAGTTGGACAAATTTGCAAGGCGAAAGCGTGTGTCTAAACGACAGTTACAATCATTGGCGGGCAAACTTAGTTGGGCAGCAACTGCGGTGATCGGCGGGCGAGTATTCCTCCGCAGAATCATTGATGCTTTTTGCACCCTTCGAAATGGCGATCACAAAATGTATATGCGAGGCGACATTTTATATGATGTTAATTGGTGGCGTTTGGTGGCGTGTAGGCTTGAGTGCCTTTAATGGCGTAGCTATGCTGTTAGATGACGATTCCCCTCCCGCGGTCATTTATACAGATGCGTGCAATGATGGTGGCGGAGGTCACTGGGGGGATGACTGGTTTTATTGTAACTGGGATATTGACCTACCTCATGTCAGTTCTTTGCATATAAACCAAAAAGAAATTCTGTCTGCGTTAATTGGAGCACAGCGATGGGGACATCTTTGGTGTAATCAGCGTGTTTTTGCGTATTCTGATAACTCTGTTACAGTGGCGTGCGTAAATAAAGGTTCATCGCGAAACCCTTTTATCATGGAATGTATTCGTAAACTTTTCTGGTTATCTGTCAAATATAACTTTAGGCTCAGTTGTCGTCAAATACCAGGAGAGTATAATGTTAGAGCTGACACAATTTCCCGTCTGACTGAGGGGAATAACCTTTTTGAGGCATGGGCATATAATGTCTCATATCTTGTTCATGCATCATGGTATGTTGGCCACCTCTCGTCAGCGGTCCTTTCTTATTTCTTCTCCAGGTCGCTCTACAGCAATGGAGCAGTGCCTGGACCATCGTGTGCTAGAGTTTCGGGGTAACAGCTTGGCAGAATCTACAAAACGTACATATCGAACATACTTATCTGCATATTTGCGGCTCTGCGCTTCTCTTCAGATTCCTTGTGTCCCAATAAGTACAAAAAATTTGGCGCGATATGTTGCATATTTATCCAACACATGTGCCTTTTCTTCTCTTCGCAATTATTTGGCGATTGTTCGTCTTGTTCACCTTGAAGCAGACTATAATAACCCTGTAGATTCTTATTATCTCAAGAGTATACTGCGCGGGGCAAGGCGTGTCCTAGGTGATAGCACCAAAGCAAAATTACCTATTACAGTACAGATGCTTTTTAGTATTTTTCATCAACTAGACCTCACTCAGCATTTTGACATTACATTTTGGGCTGTATGCTTGACAGCTTTTTTCTCTTTCTTTCGTAAGTCCAATTTACTTGTTGATTCAATCAATAGCTATGACTCCTCTAAGCATCTTAGTAGACATCACATTACTTTTTCTCCAGAGGGTGCAAGAGTGACTGTAACATGGTCAAAAACTATTCAATACCAAGAGAGAGTGTTGTGTATCCCGTTGCCACGCATACCTAATTCTCCGTTATGTCCAAGTCAAGCCCTACTCCTTGTCACACGTCTCTGCCCATCCATCCATGCAGAAACACCAATGTTTACATATCATAGAGGTAAACATGTCAAAGCAATTACATACTCACGCTTTCTTACTCGCTTAAAGCATGTGCTTACCGCCGCAGGGTATGATTGTAACAAGTATGCTGGACACAGCTTTCGTCGGGGTGGGGCAACGTTAGCAATGGAATATGGGATGCCACCTGCAGTCATCCAAGCACAAGGTGACTGGCGTAGTGACTGTTTTCGGCGTTATTTGCAGCCAACTGTGACATATCGTCAACAATTGGCTTCAGTTTTTTCTCAGAAATTGGCTAGTGTAACACATTATACATAGTTTTTCCTGTTAATATATATATATATATAATTGTGTAGGGATCTTGCCATTTATCAAGCCCTGTTACTTTTCCTGACTATTAACTTTGCAAGTGGAATTCCTATGTGAGAGTGACCTTATACCTATACCAGTCATGTGACTTTACAGTACAGTGTTCAATGGATTAATGGTTACCTGTTGGATATGGCAGAGACATGGTTTATTATGGAATTTTCTGCCAGGGGTGCACATGATGGACAAGGAGCTCGAGTGCACATGATGGACATTAGATTAAAAAACGATTTAAATGCCGTTTTGTCTATAATGCAGTCTTTGTGAATATAATGCTCTTCATACAAGTACTTACTTCCTACATCTACCAGGTTTGGGGGTATGGAGATTCAGAAGAATAATTTTAATGTATTATGTAATATCATTTATGATGTAATTGCGGTAATCATTACATAACATTAATAAACTGGATCTACTATCCCAAACCTGGTCTTTGTGTTGGTTTCAGACCCGTGATTAATGGAAGTATTAATGTTTTTAATATGTTATTAAGATAGGGGATGGGAGCCAAGTATATTTTGTAACATAAGCTATCAGTGTAGTGAATGTACCAACCACCTTCTATCCCCTGGCGCCCTAGGTATCAGGTGCCTTTGCACTTAGAGGTGATGGTTATTACCACATTGACACCCCTGCCCCCAGGTGATGGAGGGGGGTATGGCACTTGAGTGACAGTGGTAAAGAGCCTATTAATGTTGTGGTCATTCACTACACTGACCAATCAAATCCTGTTGTAGTAAATGGAGTTTAGGACTCAGGGTCCATCTTAGACAACATGATCACTCTATAGCAGCGAGGCGTGGCGATAAGGCGTTTATTCATAATGGCGTGCTAGCTGTAGCGTAAAAAATTTTTGGCCCACCCTTGGCTACCCATTCCCAATGTTTTATTGTTAATTATTTCTTACTTAATTGTTATATATTCTTGTACCGGTACGTAGTTTATAGTCTATAGATCCAGTTTTACATGCGGAGATTCAGAAGAATAATTTTAATGTATTATGTAATATCATTTATGATGTAATTGCGGTAATCATTACATAACAATAATAAACTGGATCTACTATCCCAAACCTGGTCTTTGTGTTGGTTTCAGACCCGTGATTAATCTTTTATTTTTATCTCATGAAGGGGGCGATTCCATTTTGTTTGACTCAATGAAGGACGTAGATCCACGTATACGTCATTGAGTCAACGTCTTATCGAACACTCGGATTTTGTAATGACACACATCCATTGTATACACTAGGCAGGTGTGAAGTTGGAGCGTGTGTTATGAAAGATTTCGATTATTGTTTCGTCTTGTTGTAGCAGAAGAACTGAATCGAACCCCTGAGCCCGGCACCATAACACTTTCTCTTGGACAAGAAATTTGAGAATAGTTTTTGGTGTCGGGACCTGATGATACTCCACTAGCAATCGCAATATCTCGGATAAATTACCGACAATCTTCGGATTTCGGAAATATATTTCCGAATATCGCCGGAAATGTCTCTGAGATGTTGCGATTGACTCCACCAGGTAACCAAATAATAAAAACAGAGGAGAGATTGAACATTTTTGCGATGATAAATTCCGGGGGTGGATATTACGACAGTGATAGTAACTCCTGGAGTGTTGAGGATGGTCTAATTGATGTATAAATGGAGCGAGTGTTAATTTCAGTAATTTTCAAATAGAAATAAATAATAACTATTCACCTGCCGTGTAGAGCTGTCTCTTCATAAATGTATACAACCCACACATTGAAAACCCAAACCTGCGGAAACTTACACATTAAAAAGCCCATCCCTTGCTTACTCCAGGAATCTCCAACAGATATCCGCCATTGTTTATTTATACAACGGGCAAACCTGTTAATATAGAAAAATGTAGGCGATCAAACTAAACAACTAACTGAAACAAAGTAATACTGGATAGTAAGAATAAGATTCTATTCAAGCAGGTTTAAAAAGAAATTATAATCCAATGTTTTCATTTTTTAAACTTTAGTTTTAATTTAATCTACAAGAATAAAACGACGTTGATAATAGCTGAAATACTCGTTGGTTGCATCATGCAGTATACAGAATAAGTTTCTCCTGGTGGTTGGCACTGATTAAGAATTTACTTCGAACCGCAGCCTTCCAAAACAATGACATTCACACACGCATCGCATTGCTCAAAGGAGAGGTTGTTCCTAAACGCCGAGTGTTATTGGTACAACACCTGCCGATACGTGAAGACGATGACGGAATATAAATAACAAAACAGGCATGAAGATATATTATTTATTTTCATAAATATGCTATTGCTGAGCAAACACTTTTACAAATATAGTTATATTTACATGTAAAATTTAATATATCATGGAATGGATGTAAAATTCGTTTAAGGTGATGTAAAATGAAGGTGAGGTTTAATAAAAATGTTGTAAAAGAAAATGAGCTGACTATTGTAAAACCAAGGCTGACACTATAGTAAAATCAAGATGGATACATGATCATTTTTATAATTTGTAGGTAATTTCTACTTTAACGCTATGAGATATATGCATCAAATATCTTGAAAATCATTTGAAGGTGTAAATATTTAATATATTTTCATTTTAAATTTAAAATATTTCTTTTCTAGATGTTAGTTGTGAGTTTAGATTAAACTATTTCTTTCTCGAATTGACTCCTTGATATAACAATATCATACATGGAAATAGAAATAAGTGTCAAAGACATTTATGTATGTAAATTTCTCACCTTTAAAATCAACGATATTAAATTTAAACTCATTTTGCTCATTTCAAACGATATTTATCAGTACCTTGGAACTATCGGTAAATAACACAGGAATATTACGAAATGGCACCAAACGCAGCACCACACTTCCAAACATCAAAATAATTACCATTACAAAAGAACTGAAATTCGGAAATTAAATCCAATTCTCATTAACATAATTAGTTATCAAGACATCACACAACGGATACAAAGGTGAATAATAACGAAGGCACGTTTAAGTAAAAATATTTATAAGTACATTTTGATTATAAATCATTAATTGAGATTTTAACATAATTTTGAAATATTGGACGCAATTAGCACATTCATTAAAATAAAACTAAAGATTATAAAAACCTAAATTTGATATACCAAAAACTAAATACAATGTATCACAGAAGGTGCTTGGACTGACATATGTTAGTGAAACTCACAGGCACAACATATCTTAATTCTAAACAATCACATTCTTAACGATAAATAACAAATAGTAAACATAGATAAATGTGGTATGAATATGATACGGTATCATTAATTACTTAGTAGAGATAAATTTGATAATCACAGAATTTTTATCACACTAGCCATGTGCGTATAAAATAACGTATATTAAACAAAAATGAAAATCGTATGCTGTAGTATATAACTAATATCAATCCTGTTTCAATGTACATGTTTGTGATTTAATAATTGTTCAGTGTAAGAGAACTTTAGGCATGAGCACTGACAATATCCTTTCGATAACCAAGTTCACAAGCAGGTGGTCGGATAATTAAATTCCTACATAGAAAATTACATACTACAACAATACAATAGTGGAATGGTATACTTATGAAACCGGCTTACTTAAACTTAATACATCTAAAACTGAAAGATTTTGACTGAGTTTTTTCTGAAAGCGTGAACTGTCTGCCACGTGAATTAGTTCTCGTGGGAAAACGACACTATTTCTCATAAATCGATGACGTTATTCTCACAAACAAATGACGTAACAATCAGTACCTGCTCAAAAGATAATAAAACAAGACGACTGCATAACGCAATGAAAGTATAACAATGTCAATACTGGAAATGAACGGACACGTATCAATACTGTTTCGGGCAGATCTTCGGGCTGATCTTGGCAGATTCCTGAGAACTATGGCGAGTGTCACGTGTTCGGTTTATACGTCCATTTCAAGGATCTTGCTGTATCTGAAATATAAATTAAAACTTATGAGAAAATAAGTTTAAGTATAGAAGATTTGAGCGTCGAAAGTACTTGAGTATCAAGAATTGCACTTCATTATTACAAATTCAATTAATTATTAATTAGTCATCTTTGGTACTATATAAGTTCAATTATTTACAAACTAGAATACTATCATGTTCGGATTCTACATAATGAAAAACATAAACACAAAAATTTGTACTTGCTTTAAAATTCAATTAAAACTATGAAATTAATTTACATAAAATTCATAATGAAGATTCATAATTTACGTAATATTTTGTCTCTTAAATTGAAATAAAATTAAATTAAATCTTAAGTCGTATCCGTCAAATTGTCATCCTATCACCCTTACCACTGTAATACAGAGATAAAATGAGAATGTCCTATTGAATGTAGAAATGAAATGTTGAATGAAATTGAGAAAAAAAAAAACGTGAAAAAATCGAATCTTGAAGTGAAAAAGGTGCCACTTTTCTATCTACCTATCACAAGAGGATCGTAGTATCATGCAGATCGGGTACTGATGGTGTACATTATATTTACCTGTCGACATCTGCTACAATACAATCACACTTTATCTACCTGTAGGTGATTACTAAATCTAAATCCAAGAGCAAAATCTCCAACAAGATTACACACTACACTATGCAAATAGTCACCAAGTGAACCCAAGAGCAAATTCTAAGGTAAAAACATATCATAAAAAAATATCTTTTTACACACTACACTATGTAAATAGTCAACGAGGGTTTTTGTGCCTAAATGATGGTCGAAAAAAAATCATTAAAACAACTTACACACTACACTGTGTGCATATTCACCAAAAATGAAAATTTTTGTGCCTAATCAACATTAGAAGTTTCTATAATTTCTAAGTTTGAAAAAACCGATACCAGTGTAATCTTTCACCGTTTGCTTAGTCTTCCCTTTGGTGTCTGAACGAGAAAACTGGTCGAAACCTATAATGGAAGTCTAGTGATAAGCAACATGAATCAGGCCGGTTTAAAACTATAGCATTATTTCGCTTTTTCCGCAATGCAAAACATTTATTAGTTTCAAATTATCTACTATTAACCTGCCTGCCCAGCAGAAGCATCAAATCTTCTATTAGACAACATATTATTATTAGATAGCTGTTTTTAATCGACTGAATGATACTGGCCAAAGACAACACGAATTGTGGACAAAGTAAGTGATCAAGCAGCCAAGTACCATGATAACAATAGGCATGTGCTTTAATAACTGGCATGTAGGACCGATAAAATCTGGCATGATTAAAGGCAACAGACTAAGCATTGAATAAGGAAGCTTATTCAAAATATGAATATAGCTTGAACGAAGAAGGGCATTGGAACATAAAATTAGCCGCGAGGAATAATTTAAGAACTCAACATTCACGGTTCATTATTGGTATGCGGAAAAGTCGCATAACATGAACATATAAAACATAATACAATGACATTTAAATAATATGAAAGTTTGCAATGAATAAGTAAGATGAAAACTATATTCATAATACATGTATTTTAAGTCAACTTCAAAGAATATATCGTCTCTATGTGATTAACAGATAAAATGTAATACTGTTTCTAAACCAAACCTACTATTCCCTGACAGAAATTCAACAAAGTGTCCTTATCACAAAAACCAAGCCATATTTAAAGTGGATTTTTTTTTAAAGTTAAAAATAGTTAAACACCACACCAACGGGTTAATAAACAGCAAACCACAATCCGAACACCAAATCTATCTGGGGGAATCAACAATAAGGTTCGGGATGTTTTTTGAAACCAGTAAAAATCAGAAATTGTCTTTTCATATTAAAGAATCATCTGCCATTATGAGGAATTATTAATTATGACGTAATGCGATAGTGATCGTAACATCATTTTTAGGGAGAAAACGAAACAAATTTTACTCACAAAATAATGACGTCACAATTGATGCTTTCCCGCAAGGGAGATAACTTAATATGCAAAGACGGAATACTGAATGAATGATATTTATATTTACATGTTATATATATTGGTGACATAGCTTACGTGTAGAATATTTTTGTTTTACCTAGAATCTAGCATACATATCTCTGTTTATGCATACAAAAGGTAACAACATTCATAATAACCTAGCTAGTCTCTATTACTTGGATAAAACCATATTAATGACTTAAAGAGGGAAATGTAAGGCATGATATAAGAAGAGATTTCGGATTTTGTTTTACAGATTATCTTTATTGGTGAATTTGTTGTTCATATCATTTATATAGTTTTGTTGTATCACATATAATCATGAGATATTCACCTTCTTAAATATGTTCTTAAGGTATTTATATTCCAATTGAACAATACTATACGGGGGGTCTGATATACTAAAATGACGTGTGTAAAGTAACACTAGTCTCACCTTCCGGTGACTGTGACGTCAGATTTAGACGGGACTAATTGACGGAAATCGTACTGCACGAACGTCATTTTGGTATCGTAAAACCGACGCATTCATGTTACATTCGTGAACAAACAACAAGTTCAGTTTGGAGGTGAAGGTGAAATATGGAGGTGAGTGAAGGTCAAGGAGAATACGTGCTAATTGCTTCGAAAATAAATTGAAAATGATATGCATGCCCATGCCATATAAGAACTGTGTTTAGTTACATGCCTCCAACGTTACCACCAGTCATTAAACCTATGACGTCATCCATACATCCGTGACGTCATGTTTGATTTAGTTTGAACAAGCAAACGTCTAGAATATGAATAATGAGGTTATTCTATTTTCGCTGTTATTATTAAATAAACCTTGGATATAGCAGTCGATGAGGTCTTTGTTCATTTGACAACAGAAAAGTGCAAGGTGAATGATCAAATGAATAGGTGATGTGAGAATGAATGATCATGCAAAGTTAAAATGACAATGAAAAATATTTTTAGATTGATGATACATAAAAATGGCACATAATGTGCGTGGAAACACTCACACACTTGTATACTCGCATACCATTACAAGGTAAAATCAAAAGCAGTGCAACTATAGGCGTTGTATGCATGTTTCGCGACACTCAAAATTCGTCTATAGAAATAAATCATACTTTCGCGTTTCAATCGTGAGTGTTACCTTAGTGCTTACATAACTGTAAGAATTTGTTGAAATAAGTATAGCCATATACCGAAAGATATAATTAGATATACTTTATGAATTGTTATTTGTTTAATTATCTTAACGTCCTATTAACAGCCTGTCATATAATGACGGTCTCCCATGTATGCGGTGTGTAGCGTGTGTGAAGTGCGAGGCGTGTGTTATGGGAGACTGCGATATGTTAGTGTTGTGTCTTCTTGTATAATGAAACTTCTTTCCTTTTAAAGTGCTATATCACTGAAGCCTGCTGCTCAAGACACCAAGCAACACATTCCAATAAAACGGACGAACCAGTTGTCCTACTCCCTGTATGCTGAACGCTAAACAGGAGCAGAAACTACAACTTTTATAGACTTTCAAAAATTGAAAAAGTTGTGAAGAGCAATTTGACAAAAGCTAATACATATGTAGAAGTATGAAAGTGTTGAGGTAGATTAGTTAGCCACTATCATTAACACTATCATGAGAAAACGATGATATGACGATTTATGGATGAAAAGGAACGTGATCTCGCACTACTGACATTTAGTATTATTTTATTAAATCTATTAGGAATGTTAGTCAATTTAATATGGCGGTAGTGGGAAAATTAAATCCTTATTTAGTGACGATGCCCATTTATTAGAATTATAAGGGTATGGATATACAGGTATCATATTTAACAATTGGAAAATATATCTGAATTTCGATAGTGAGTTAAACGTAATGATATTTGTTACATAACCGGTGGACATTTCTTACATTACGTTTCTAATGATGTGAGTATTGCTAAATGCATCATCAGGACGTTTCTAATGATGTGAGTATTGCTAAATGCATTGTCTTGACAAAGTGATCTGACGACAAGTACATTGTGAATACTAGTAAAATTACTGTTACCATTATGATGAAATCGACAGTGTACACGTCGTAATAGTCATCGAAACGTTATACAATAAATCATTCTATGGTCGTGTCCTTCAAGCCCGAAAGAAATATTACGGGATGCGTTGGAAGTTTTGGTAATAATGAGATGAATGCGAGATGTAAATTAGGAATAATGAAATGAAAGTGAGGAGATGTGATGATCAAACGTTTTGATAACAGTACAATCACATAGAAAAAACACTTGGATTTGATTGTGCATAACAGACGCGGAGGAGGAAATGTTTACACATAAATGAACAAAGACAACATAGTCTGCTATATCCAATGCAAGCAATAATAAATGGGTTATATTTGCAAAAAGAAGCAGAGACTTACAAATGATGATTCCCCAATTTAAAGCAACCCTTAAGTTATTCCCCCAGTTTTTTGCCCCGCTCTAATGAAACTGATTTGGCTGGAGTCTTGGAGGCAGTGGAACCGGGAGGACCAGTCTTCAGAAGGTCAGCTATGATCTTACTTGTTAATTTCGGTGGGTTGACCGACAGAAGCGATTTAGGGTGTGTGGTACGTCTGAAAATGGAGAGAAGAGAACATTATTTAATGTAGAAAGAGAAGTAAAAGTAAGGTTAAAAGACTTTATGATCTCTCGGCCATTTGTTTGTTAATAATTTGATAATAGTTACTTATATAAGCCCCCAATAATGTAATGTAAAATAACCATTAAAACATTTGAGATTTGAAGAACACCAAATGCACAAGACTGTACTCATTACTAAAATAACCTCAAAATTTGAATCATTATATCCATATACTTTCTTTTAGCCGAAAGATCACAAAAAATGTCATGCAAGAGTACACAAAGAAAAAAATACAACGGTTCATCATGTTTTGACAAATGTTTTAGTTGCCAAGTCCATATATACTGACAACATCGCTAATCATATTTTACCAGTTATTATATATAGAGTAGAAAGACACCCAGATTATATTGTTAATAAAATATTCATCATGCATCTGTTTCCTATGAATAGATTATAACCATGCTCATGCAACAGGTTACACTATGTATATAATATATAAAATAACTTTCATATATAAATTTTGATATTTCTTAGAATGAAAAAAGAAATCAAACGCTTATTATAAGTAGATAAGCACAATGTCGTCCAAACTCCATGCACTGATTATAAATACTATCTAATCAATCAATCAAAATTATATAAAACATCATCGTTAGATATTTCATGCATGCAACTGATTGCCAAAGTATGTTTTCTAGTTCTGATGAAAGCAATCGTTAGATCACATCCAAACATTAACAAGGACATAGTCATTCAGATCCCCCGCCAATGGAGATATCAAAGCTGAAGTAAGTTTGATAGTGGAGACTTATGTGTATGAAAAAAAAACGGAAAAAGGAAGTTGAGCTACAGAGAGACGGAGTATAATTCAAGTAGAGCCGGGCTGCAATTGTTGAATCAGGTATACAGCCTTGACATTTATATTAGACTATATACACAAAGATGGGTGCAGTTTTGCAAAGTAACATTTACCATTTACCATGATATTTTTCAGCAATGTTTCCATGGTTACGGATAAAAGTGCAAAAAATGAAAACCTAAAAATAGCAAAAGGCACTACTAGACCATAAGACCAATGTGTCTATGAAGTTTCATGGAAATATCTCGCTGGTTTTAGAGTTGTGCTCCGGAAACGATTCTTACACAAAAATCTGCCATTTTCAGCAATGTTTCCGTGGTTACAGAAAAAAGTGCAAAATGTGAAAACCTTAAAATAGCAAAAGGCACTACTAGACCATAAGACCAATGTGTCTATGAAGTTTCGTGGAAATATCTCTTCTGGTTTTAGAGTTATGCTCCAGGAACGAACCTGGTACAAAAATATGATATTTTCAGCAATGTTTCCATGGTTACGGAAAAAATGCAAAAAATGAAAACCTAAAAATAGCAAAAGGCGCTACTAGACCATAAGACCAATGTGTCTATGAAGTTTCGTGGAAATATCTCTTCTGGTTTTAGAGTTATGCTCCGAAAACCATTCGTACGGACGGACGGACGGACGTACAGACAGACGGACGGATGGACGGACGGAACCCATTTGTATATCCCCCGCCAATTTCGTTGGGCGGGGGATAACTACAAATTGATACTAATTAATAAAACAATATCACACGCTAGAACATGCAATAATCCGTGATTACAGAAAACCACGAGGCTTCAAAAAACTCTGTAAAAAAACTTTGAGATGTAGATCCATATCCCAAGTATTTAAGAAATTTTGTCATTTTTTCAAATCTTTGATATAGATTTTTATACATCAGAATTAAATATTTTTGAGAGACATAGATAGGAGGAGATTTGTTCCAGTGTAAATCCATACCCCATATGCTAGACAGAAGCAAGGAAAAGGGACAAGCGTATTTATAATTATACTATTCAGTAAAGATATAGCAAGGACTACTAACGCAAAACAGTGGATTGTAGCATATATATATATATATAAGTAAAAAAGAACCATGTCCATGTGATGGTTTCCATATACATAAAAAGAAAACACAACTATAAAACAGTTTTTTCCTCCCTAGCGCTTTCTCGGCTCATGCCGGTCTTCAGGGGTTTGAATTCTTTTATTTGTACAACATGACGTCATAGTACAATGACGTCATAGTAAGATTACGTATTTGTAAAACATGACGTCATAGTACTATGACGTCATGTTTTACAAATAAAAGAATTCAAACCCCTGAAGACCGGCATGAGCCGAGAAAGCGCTAGGGAGGAAAAAACTGTTTTATAGCTGTGTTTTCTTTTTATGTATATATATATATATATACAATGGATATAGAAGGGAAAGGAGAGAGTATTCTTCATTTAAGCTGAAAACAAAAATCATTAGTTTGGTATTAGCGTTAGGCATTTTTTTCGTTCACGGTAAAATATAGGCAATTCTATCTGCATTGTAACTGACTCCTACTGCATGTTAAATTGATCAACTCTAATAGAGAAATCGATCAAAAAGACGTTGGTACCGTAAAGTTCCCGAAACAAACTGAGTCGTATAATCTGGATATCACTATGATCATTATACTCATCATTATTAAAACGGACCTATTTAACCATTAACTTTAATAAGGTATGCAAATATTTTCAGCTAATTTTTTGTCAAAAAAGTGTTCATTTCAGTTAATTTCATTGTTCAAAAAAACTTCATTTGTGATTCAAAAAGTAAAAGTTAAAAAAAATTATGGCTAAAATCCCAACTGGGCAGCGGCAATCACCATGCATACTATCGTATTAGTGAACACTCCTTAGCTTAAGCCATAACATCAAAGTTGTCAGCATTTTATGGAAAAATCGCAGCACAAAAACAGACTCTCAAAGTATTATCTCAAAAACACAATATCAAGAAACTCCTTTCTGGTATTTATAAATTCGTACCTTACAGGCTTTGGACATTGATTGTTGAAGACTTCTTGCAACAGGTTTAGCTAAATGTACCCTAAACGTTTCCCAAAAACTGATGACCGGAATATACAGATAATACAATGAAATTATGAAATACTTTGTAATTACATGTCACAAGTTACATACCTTGTAAACCTCGTATTAATAAAATAGAACGAAGATATTTTTTAACTACAGCCACTGCTGATATTTGTAAAAACAATACAACTGCATATTAACGAACGCCAATGTATAGAAAGAAATAAGCCTTGCAAAGTTTTACTATATACTACAGCGCATTTAATTAAAATTAATAATAAATATTAAATAAATTTACTTATGAAGAAAACCGATAAGTTTGTGCTATTTAAGCTGCTGAGTAAATTGAATATATATCGTGTATTTGTACATATGGGACTGTTACGGAAGGGGAGTAAGCATTGGTCAGTTTGTGGAAGGGAAACGTTAGTTTAAATATCATAAAGATTGTTTTTATTGGTCTTTCCAATTCTTTGCGTGACAGTTTTGGACAGGTACTACGGGGTCTACTGAAGTGATTAACATGACTTAGATTATAATTTCGGGATCACTTTTACAGTTTACTGTGTTTCTACATAATCTACGAAATATATTCGCTGTAATATTTTCATTATATGATACAGAGATAAGTTTTAGTATTAAATCATGTGATAGACAATACGTTTTCTATGTTGTGTCATTTGTATCTTGATTTGTTCGAAAAATCAATCATAAGTGCAGGTTTACCCCTGTTTAATCGCGATGAGGTTGCCATGAAAAAAATAAAACAAGATTATTTTCAACCAATTGTTTGCTTTATATATATTTACTGAAAACAACAATTCCTAATCTCGCCCGGACATTAGAATGCTAAATTACCATTTACCGATTTTTAGAGGTTATTTCAACAAGGGTTTTGTTAATCTTGAAATATGTATACCCTAATTGCGAAAGTACTTCCAGCGGGAATTTACAAACAATATGAAAAGTGCTTTCTCATATTGTAGAAACACAGTAACTCAGGCCTAGATCTGGGAGGAGAGAGAGAAAGGGAAGTTCTTGATTGTTATATATAAATATACATAAGGAGGAGGATTGTGAGATACCTACATCTTACCTCCCGGGCGAACCTGCCCAAAAAGCTCCGCGCTGTCTGCGTAGTGTCACAAGGAATAACAAATGTGATCTATAGCAACTGTAGAGAACGAACACAGACCATAGTTAGAGGTTAACTCAACAGGGAAGCCGGGGCAAATATCTCACGGGGGGCATGGGAACACACGCGGCTAAAACATTAACACCATGCACCCTTTACAGATCTTAAGATAATTTCACCACTTTAAATCAGAATGTTCAACTGTTTTTCATCACTTTTGCTTTAAAAATAAATTTACACATTTTATCAAGAAAAATGGTATCTAAAGTGAAAGCGTTGGTAGCATGAACATAATGGACGTAAATTATAACATTTTTACATGTAACACAGTAGCTAAAATTACTGACAATATGCGATGTAAATAATTTATTGTATTAATATAAAGAAAAAGTAAATACATACGTATATGAAGAAAGTGCAGCTTATTTTGATACTTTGGTATTACATTATATTCAATGTACTATGTGGTTAGAATGTTAGATCTACGGCGCAACAGTGTATCATTTAATTGATAACAAATATAGTGGATTTTCGTTATTGTAAATCGTAATAGAAGTTATATTGTGTATATTTGGGACATTTGCCGTGATACTAATTTTGGCGCATTAATTTAGCTGTATTGCAAATTACTGGGTGAATATTTTGATTATATATACTGATGTTTGGTCATATTTCGAGGTAAATATCAAAATTGGGTGCATGGTTCTCTTTTTCCCAGAAAGGGCATGTTTATTAGTTAATTAATGAAGAGGATGCATTGTTACAGAAAAGTCGTCGCTGTTGAATAGCATAATGTTTGTAAAGGGCACAGGTTGGATAACAGACCAAAACCATGTTTGCAAAAAGTATATAGATTTTTCAAAAATACGTATATATATATATACATTTAATATATATAAGCATTTTAAATAAAAATATTTGTGAAGTTTATATTGAAAGTCAAGAGCAAACTGTTTTACCTATCACTTACCTTGAGTTTGAAGTTTTTTTCGTGAAATTATTTAGATACAAGATATCAAATGACATCATAAAATATTTAGTTTGCTAATTAGATAATTTACTATATATTTATTTTTTAATAAAGGAAATATTGAAAACTAAATGAAATTCAAATGAAAACCACTACAAAACATAATAACAAACCCTAGCAATACATATACAAATTTCCACACCATGCAGTATACATAACAGATATTTAAAATATGGCAACATAAAATATCTAAAAAACGTCATTAAAATAGCAAATCTAATTCTTCTAGACAAAACGGGAGACTAAACTTAAAAATATTTATTGCAATCATAATATCTACAACCACACAGGTAGAGACTAGACAAGGATATAAAAAGGAGAAAAATGTAAAATTACGGCAGATATACTAGTTCGTGGCAAAATAATTTGTTACGAGCCTTGTACTATGTGGAAAGGGATGGATTCACCGTTGGAAAAAAGTGGTCACTGATAGTTACAATGTATTACAAGTAAGGGTGATATGATGACAGAACGTGTGCAGTGATTATACATATATATATAAACACACACACATATATATACCTCAATACTTGACATTATTTGCTTCATCCTTTCATAATGAAACAAATGTTCTGATATATTGTCACACTTACTTTTTTATTAGAGCGTTGATGTCGTCTTGTTCTTGGGTGTCGAGATCATCTTCGTCGATGGGCATGTCGCCTTCTGGTAACAAATCGTCCACATCACCTCGCTCTGTCGGTCCCTCCGTTTTTTTCTTTTTCTTGAGACTTTGACCTTGATCTTTGTGTTCACTTTGATCAAGGTCAGTGGATACACTGACAGAATTACTTGGAGATACAGGTTCATGCCCTTGCGGGGGTTGACCGTGAAGCTGGGAAGTGTTGGGGAGGTTGCAAAACCAATGCCAGGAGAACTGGCCACTTCTTGGTAGAATCAGAAGAGCGACTCACCTCATCTGAGGATTTGGGCGCAGCAGGTCCAAAGCTACGACCCTTGTTACAAGTCCCATTTTGGCTGCTTGGCGATAATGACAAGGGTTTGATTTTTCTCTCTGGAAATGGACTTTCACTATGGCTGCGGTATTTGGATATTAGAGATTGAAGACGGTCGCCTCCCTAATCTCCTGGTCCTGTACTGGAACTCCTTTGTGGCTCTAGATTAAAAATATTAAAAACATCATTTCCAGAACAAACTATCTTAACACTGATATTGATAGGGAATAAAATAATTTAGAAATGAACGTGGAAACGTGCATATAATTTTGGCCGGTTTAGAGAGGGTTCGGTTTGGAGAAGTGAACCGAATACCGATCATCATGATCCGGATTTAATCGATCGGAAGTCGTTTTTTACATTAGTGCAGCGCATGTATGCCTTGTGTTCGTTAAAACCGACCGATATTGATTGTTAATGTGAATGTTATCAACAAAAGGAGAATCATACGTTTAAAAGGAATGGATTATAGCAAACTTGACTTTGTTACTGCTTATAAACGTAGTTTAGTTTAGTTAGTTGCGTGAATGTTTCTTTGGGATGTTCTCGTCTGCACTAACCTACATACGGCCGATCGCTTCCGGTTACGTAAGAATCAAATTATATGGTCTAATTACACGATGATCAGTCGATGCCGGTCATTATATGACATAGGCATTTTTCAAAAACAATACATGGCTTTGGCTTCTTCATACAGATAATTTACGTTATCCGACAACTACATATGTAAATAAAAAAAAATGTATTTGAATACGAAACTTCTCTTTTATTACTAGCTCTGCTTGTTTTCCTACAGTAAAACAAACCGCGTGCACATGGTAGACTTCGTTAGATATCTAAACAATAGGCATGATTAAATAATTACACCACCATCTCGGGTATAATTAATGTGTACCTTCATAGCCTTCCCATCGGTATACATGCCAAGGACATGGCATGCAACAACTTATGGTACAGGTATGGTGTTATTTCACGGTCGGTTGATCAGACCTCAATGCAAATCCTATCGGTGCGCTCAGGTAAGGCCGGTTTTCAGAAGTTTTATTTTAGTTACATTTGACTATTCCGATCTCAAAATCGGTCCGGTATTCGGAATTGGGTGGATCGGTTTTGGGAAGTTTTATATACTATTAATAGAGAGAATGCATTCCGTACATGACATCCATGTTCGGTTTCTTTAGAGGTGATCGGTTTTTTGAGAGAAGGTTCGGTTTGGGAGGTTCCACTGTATCAGATCAGAAGTTGGGTAAGATTAACTGGAAGCAGATTTTCTAGATATGAACCAGCCTCTATCCACTTAAGTTATGCTTTGCATTGATACATTAAGAACAACATAGTAGTCACAAAAAGACAAAAACACATCAGTTTGTATCAATGAAGCCTTGCTCAAAACAGTAGGTTTTGTTTTATATCTACTACCAGTGTTTGCAATCATTGCAATAGTTAGGGCTTAAGACATGCAACCCAATGAAAAAATGCTGGTGGCAAAATATCACACTTGAACTACTCAGTAAAAATTAGTTTAATATGAATAATTTACAAATTATTATTTTTAATCTTGTAATTAAAACAATATCTAGAAATTACATGCTTTATATTGCTTACGTCATTGCCAAACAAACAATGCAAAAATAAAACCGTTACAATGCAATTTATTTTTTACAATAGAAATACTCTAAAACGAAACCGGTGTCCTCAAACGATATATTTCGAAAGCGGCGGAAACTAGGATTATATATTTGAATAATTGAATTAATTTAAGTGATATGCGGTTATGATGTTCAGAATTTTTTACATATAAAAACATATTTTGTAGTGATTAACTTGAATTTTGATTCTGCTCAATATATTCGGAGGAAAAGTCAAATAAAGAAACAAAGCATTGTTCCGTAAACGCTGCATATTCGGGATATAGTAATAGGGACTTCAACTAATAAAATAATTTAAATATGCTTTGGATACAGATTAATTTCTTTCTTATGAAAACACCCGCTTTCCTACATAACAGGTAGCCATGGAATTAAATTAAATTCTGTCTTTTTGTATTGAAGTACAATGTAGTCTCAAACAATGACTCTATTACAAATGAATAGCGAT
>SAYR01050574.1:173908-314915 GCA_004382745.1 Argopecten irradians irradians
TTTTAAGATATCATTAGTTTTGTGCACATCTCAAAGCTGACACCTTCCTTTCCTTGTTATGCTAAACACGGCGATGAAGATGTTTTTTGTTTATTAAAATAGTTTTTTCTCAAAAGAATCAGTGACGAGAAACTATTGCAAATATCATGAGCTGAAAGAGTAGAAAATTTTCCCATTAGTATGTCAAATTTTGGTAAAATTCACTGGCTAGAAACTGTACACAAACATGTACTATTATCAGTTGTGCACAATAATACCATTTTGTGACGCAGAGGAATACAGGCTTGCCGTGATTAATGACGTGACGTCATCGCTGTTCTATTGTTCAATTGTTCTACGTCATATTTTTTTCAAATCACATTTTGATCGAAACACGGCTTGGCACTCTCTAAGAGGATTCCTGTGGCACTCAAAGGGTTAAGCTGAAAACAAAAATCATTAGTTTGGTATTAGCGTTAGGCATTTTTTTCGTTCACGGTAAAATATAGGCAATTCTATCTGCATTGTAACTGACTCTTACTGCATGTTAAATTGATCAACTCTTATAGAGAAAATCGATCAAAAAGACGTTGGTACCTAAAGTTCCCGAAACCAAACTGAGTCGTATAATCTGGATATCACTATGATCATTATACTCATCATTATTAATTTTTGTTTGTTTGTTTGATTAATTAACGTCCTATTAACAGCTATGGTCATGTAAGGACGGCCTCCCATGTATGCGGTGTGTTGCGTGTATGTTGTGCGAGGTGCGTGTTTTGGGAGACTGCGGTATATTCATGTAGTGTCTTCTTGTATAGTGGAACTGTTGCCCTTTTTATAGTGCTATATCACTGAAGCATGCCGCCGAAGACACCAAGCAACACACCCCACCCGGTCACATTATACTGACAACGGGCCAACCAGTCGTCCCACTCCGTGTATGCTGAGCGCTAAGCAGGAGTAGAAACTACCACTTTTAAAGACTTTGGTGTGTCTCGGCCAGGGGACAGAACCCAGAGCCTTCCTCACAGGGGGCGAACGCTCAACTCAAGGCCAAAAGTGAGGCGGTGCCAAGGGAGGCACTAGGAAAGATAAAGTCAGTTAGGAAGAAGAGAAAAGATAAGATCCTAAATTTAGTCGCCTTTTACGATCATGCAATAGGGGCAGCAGGTACAATTCTAATGCCCTACCTGATTAAAACGGACCTATTTAACCATTAACTTTAATAAGGTATGCAAATATTTTCAGCTAATTTTTTGTCAAAAAAGTGTTCATTTCAGTTAATTTCATTGTTCAAAAAAACTTCATTTGTGATTCAAAAGTAAAAGTTAAAAAAAATGCTAAAATCCCAACTGGGCAGCGGCAATCACCATGCATACTATCGTATTAGTGAACACTCCTTAGCTAAGCCATAACATCAAAGTTGTCAGCATTTTATGGAAAAATCGCAGCACAAAAACAGACTCTCAAAGTATTATCTCAAAAACACAATATCAAGAAACCTCCTTTCTGGTATTTATAAATTCGTACCTTACAGGCCTTTGGACATTGATTGTTGAAGACTTCTTGCAACAGGTTTAGCTAAATGTACCCTAAACGTTTCCCAAAACTGATGACCGGAATATACAGATAATACAATGAAATTATGAAATACTTTGTAATTACATGTCACAAGTTACATACCTTGTAAACCTCGTATTATAAAATAGAACGAAAGATATTTTTAACTACAGCCACTGCTGATATTTGTAAAAACAATACAACTGCATATTACCGAACGCCAATGTATAGAAGAAATAAGCCTTGCAAAGTTTTACTATATACTACAGCGCATTTAATTAAAATTATAATAAATATTAAATAAATTTACTTATGAAGAAAACCGATAAGTTTGTGCTATTTAAGCTGCTGAGTAAATTGAATATATATCGTGTATTTGTACATATGGGACTGTTGCGGAAGGGGAGTAAGCATTGGTCAGTTTGTGGAAGGGAAACGTTAGTTAAATATCATAAGATTGTTTTATTGGTCTTTCCAATTCTTTGCGTGACAGTTTTGGACAGGTACTACGGGGTCTACTGAAGTGATTAACATGACTTAGATTATAATTTCGGGATCACTTTTACAGTTTACTGTGTTTCTACATAATCTACGATAATATTCGCTGTAATTTTTCATTATATGATACAGAGATAAGTTTTAGTATTAAATCATGTGATAGACAATACGTTTTCTATGTTGTGTCATTGTATCTTGATTTGTTCGAAAAATCAATCATAAGTGCAGGTTTACCCCTGTTAATCGCGATGAGGTTGCCATGAAAAAAATAAACAAGATTATTTCAACCAATTGTTTGCTTATATATATTTACTGAAAACAACAATTCCTAATCCTCGCCCGGACATTAGAATGCTAAATTACCATTTACCGATTTTTAGAGGTTATTTCAACAAGGGTTTTGTTAATCTTGAAATATGTATACCTAATTGCGAAAGTACTTCAGCGGGAATTTACAAACAATATGAAAAGTGCTTTCTCATATTGTAGAAACACAGTAACTCAGGCCTAGATCTGGGAGGAGAGAGAGAAAGGAGAAGTTCTTGATTGTTATATATAATATACATAAGGAGGAGGTTGTGAGATACCTACATCTTACCTCCCGGGCGAACCTGCCCAGAAGCTCCGCGCTGTCTGCGTAGTGTCACAAGGAATAACAAATGTGATCTATAGCAACTGTAGAGAACGAACACAGACCATAGTTAGAGGGTTAACTCAACAGGGAAGCCGGGGCAAATATCTCACGGGGGGCATGGGAACACACGCGGCTAAAACATTACAACCATGCACCCTTTACAGATCTTAAGATAATTTCACCACTTTAAATCAGAATGTTCAACTGTTTTCATCACTTTTGCTTTAAAAATAAATTTACACATTTTATCAGAAAAATGGTATCTAAAGTGAAAGCGTTGGTAGCATGAACATAATGGACGTAAATTATAACATTTTTACATGTAACACAGTAGCTAAAATTACTGACAATATGCGATGTAAATAATTTATGTATTAATATAAAGAAAGTAAATACATACGTATATGAAGAAAGTGCAGCTTATTTTGATACTTTGGTATTACATTATATCAATGTACTATGTGGTTAGAATGTTAGATCTACGGCGCAACAGTGTATCATTTAATTGATAACAAATATAGTGGATTTTCGTTATTGTAAATCGTAATAGAAGTTATATTGTGTATATATTCGGGACATTTGCCGTGATACTAATTTTGGCGCATTAATTTAGCTGTATTGCAAATTACTGGGTGAATATTTTGATTATATATACTGATGTTTGGTCATATTTCGAGGTAAATATCAAAATTGGGTGCATGGTTCTCTTTTTCCCAGAAAGGGCATGTTTATTAGTTAATTAATGAAGAGGATGCATTGTTACAGAAAAGTCGTCGCTGTTGAATAGCATATGTTTGTAAAGGGCACAGGTTGGATAACAGACCAAAACCATGTTTGCAAAAAGTATATAGATTTTTCAAAAATACGTATATATATATATACATTTATATATATAAGCATTTTAAATAAAAATATTTGTGAAGTTTATATTGAAAGTCAAGAGCAAACTGTTTTACCTATCACTTACCTTGAGTTTGAAGTTTTTTTCGTGAAATTATTTAGATACAAGATATCAAATGACATCATAAAATATTTAGTTTGCTAATTAGATAATTTACTATATATTTATCTTTTTAATAAAGGAAATATTGAAAACTAAATGAAATTCAAATGAAAACCACTACAACTACATAATAACAAACCCTAGCAATACATATACAAATTTCCACACCATGCAGTATACATAACAGATATTTAAAATATGGCAACATAAAATATCTAAAAACGTCATTAAAATAGCAAATCTAATTCTTCTAGACGAAACGGGAGACTAAACTTAAAAATATTTATTGCAATCATAATATCTACAACCACACAGGTAGGACTAGACAAGGATATAAAAAGGAGAAAAATGTAAAATTACGGCAGATATACTAGTTCGTGGCAAAATAATTTGTTACGAGCCTTGTACTATGTGGAAGGGATGGATTCACCGTTGGAAAAAAGTGGTCACTGATAGTTACAATGTATTACAAGTAAGGGTGATATGATGACAGACGTGTGCAGTGATTATACATATATATATAAACACACACACATAATATATACCTCAATACTTGACATTATTTGCTTCATCCCTTTCATAATGAAACAAATGTTCTGATATATTGTCACACTTACTTTTTTATTAGAGCGTTGATGTCGTCTTGTTCTTGGGTGTCGAGATCATCTTCGTCGATGGGCATGTCGCCTTCTGGTAACAAATCGTCCACATCACCCTCGCTCTGTCGGTCCCTCCGTTTTTTCTTTTTCTTGAGACTTTGACCTTGATCTTTGTGTTCACTTTGATCAAGGTCAGTGGATACACTGACAGAATTACTTGGAGATACAGGTTCATGCCCTTGCGGGGGTTCGACCGTGAAGCTGGGAAGTATTGGGGAGGTTGCAAAACCAATGCCAGGAGAACTGGCCACATTCTTGGTAGAATCAGAAGAGCGACTCACCTCATCTGAGGATTTGGGCGCAGCAGGTCCAAAGCTACGACCCCTTGTTACAAGTCCCATTTTGCTGCTTGGCGATAATGACAAGGGTTTGATTTTTCTCTCTGGAAATGGACTTTCACTATGGCTGCGGTATTTGGATATTAGAGATTGAAGACGGTCGCCTCCCTTATCTCCTGGTCCTGTACTGGAACTCCTTTGTGGCTCTAGATTAAAAATATTAAAAAACATCATTTCCAGAACAAAACTATCTTAACACTGATATTGATAGGGAAATAAAATAATTTAGAAATGAACGTGGAAACGTGCATATAATTTTGGCCGGTTTAGAGAGGGTTCGGTTTGGAGAAGTGAACCGAATACCGATCATCATGATCCGGATTTAATCGATCGGAAGTCGTTTTTTACATTAGTGCAGCGCATGTATGCCTTGTGTTCGTTAAAACCGACCGATATTGATTGTTAATGTGAATGTTATCACAAAAGAGAGAATCATACGTTTAAAAGGAATGGATTATAGCAAACTTGACTTTGTTACTGCTTATAAACGTAGTTTAGTAAGTTAGTTGCGTGAATGTTCTTTGGGATGTTCTCGTCTGCACTAACCTACATACGGCCGATCGCTTCCGGTTACGTCAAGAATCAAATTATATGGTCTAATTACACGATGATCAGTCGATGCCGGTCATTATATGACATAGGCATTTTCAAAAACAATACATGGCTTTGGCTTCTTCATACAGATAATTTACGTTATCCGACAACTACATATGTAAATAAAAAAAACTGTAATTTGAATACGAAACTTTCTCTTTATTACTAGCTCTGCTTGTTTTCCTACAGTAAACAAACCGCGTGCACATGGTAGACCTTCGTTAGATATCTAAACAATAGGCATGATTAAATAATTACACCACCATCTCGGGTATAATTAATGTGTACCTACATAGCCTTCCCATCGGTATACATGCCCAAGGACATGGCATGCAACAACTATGGTACAGGTATGTGTGTATTTCACGGTCGGTTGATCAGACCTCAATGCAATCTATCGGTGTCGCTCAGGTAAGGCCGGTTTTCAGAAGTGTATTTTAGTTACATTTGACTATTCCGATCTCAAAATCGGTCCGGTATTCGGAATTGGGTGGGATCGGTTTTGGGAAGTTTTATATACTATTAATAAAGAGGAATGCATTCCGTACATGACATCCATGTTCGGTTTCTAGAGGTGATCGGTTTTGAGAAGGTTCGGTTTTGGGAGGTTCCACTGTATCAGATCAGAAGTTGGGTAAGATTAACTGGAAGCAGATTTCTAGATATGAACCAGCCTCTATCCACTTAAGTTATGCTTTGCATTGATACATTAAGAACAACATAGTAGTCACAAAAAGACAAAAACAACATCAGTTGTATCATGAAGCCTTGCTCAAAACAGTAGGTTTGTTTTATATCTACTACCAGTGTTTGCAATCATTGCAATAGTTAGGGCTTAAGACATGCAACCCAATGAAAAAATGCTGGTGGCAAAATATCACACTTGAACTACTCAGTAAAAATTAGTTTATATGAATAATTTACAAATTATTATTTGTAATCTTGTAATTAAAACAATATCTAGAAATTACATGCTTTATATTGCTTACGTCATTGCCAAACAAACAATGCAAAAATAAAACCGTTACAATGCAATTATTTTTTACAATAGAAATACTCTAAAACGAAACCGGTGTCCTCAAACGATATATTTCGAAGCGGCGGAAAACTAGGATTATATATTTGAATAATGAATTAATTTAAGTGATATGCGGTTATGATGTTCAGACTTTTTACATATAAAACAAACTTTTGTAGTGAATTAACTTGAATTTTGATTCTGCTCAATATATTCGGAGGAAAAGTCAAATAAAGAAACAAAGCATTGTTCCGTAAACGCTCATATTCGGGATAAGTAATAGGGACTTCAACTAATAAAATAATTTAAATATGCTTTGATACAGATTAATTTCTTTCTTATGAAAACACCCGCTTTCCTACATAACAAGGTAGCCATGGAATTAAATTAAATTCTGTCCTTTTTGTATTGAAGTACAATGTAGTCTCAAACAATGAACTCTATTACAAATGAATAGCGATCTGTGACAATGATAGTCAGTACATATTTGTCAATATCCCTGTCATCATTAGTGCAATATGTGCCTTGAGTGGGTGGCTAATAATTATAGAATAAATTTCACAAATTTGCGAGTAAATATGTTTACTTATATTAATATCCTTGGTTTGAGAATTTCGTTTTTCTAATGGAGTTATCATTTAAAACCGTTGTCTAATCTGATAAATATGAATTCAGATAAAATTGAAAGAATAAATCCATGTCGTATATGATGTAAGAAATATTGACAAATGAATACTTCACAAATGATGGTAGCAAACTACAAAAATAAAACAAAAATTAATCAAACGCAAAACTAAACCGATATCAACCTCAAACGTATTACATACCACGTCAATTACACTGTAATAAATCAGTATTGTTATTAATCATGAACATGATAGAACGTCATTTTGATTAAGATGAGCATGAGGGTATTCATCATTAGGACAAAAAAATTGCCGAAAGGCCAAAGTTCACAGCAGACGCAGCCATGATGCACGTTATATCTCGAAATATGAAACATGCACAAAAGCGATGAACTCATTTAGCATGACATGGAAGTGGATTCCATGAAAAAATGAGATTCTTTGAATTTTGAAATAGGAAATATTGCATTTACATTTATATTGATAATACGTGGAAATCATAACATATGAAAGTCTTTTAAAGTGAAAGCTATAGCTAATGAAAATGTGGAATAAGTATCGTTTTCCTTCATTTATTGGATATTAATAACTTGGTAAACTTTAATAAATGGACAGCATTATATAACATTGTCATCTTTTTTCCATAGCGAAGTTAAATTTTTCACAATTACAAACTTTTACATCACCACTTTTCAAGTGAAGAGTTTTATTTTTTAGCAGCTGGATGCATTTTAATAATTATAATTTTTGATTAAGCTGCACTTCAAACTACAGGCACTTTTCAACCGGTAGCATTCAGACACACCTGGCCAAAACTGATGCCAATGATAGGTTAGCTGGTACTTACTAGTTCCTAGGAACTGTGTGCCATATTGCCCAGGTGTCACAGATATACCTGAGTCCTTAGCATCTTTATCAGACGTGGACAATAATTTGGTAAAAGAATCTGGAGAATTAAAACGTAGCTGCAACAGGATTTCGAGAATATGTATATCATTAAATATCTTAATAACTTGTTTCAACGTGAAAAGTGCTTCTTTAAAATAATTATTGGCCGTCACTCTAAAACATTTCAATAATGAGTTTGAAGTCTTAAATAATTGATTGCTTGAATATATTAAATGATAATAAAACGTTAAATGAAACAACACAAAATTTTGGCAAATTTTATTTGGCATGAAATGAGATTTTGTTCTACACTATTTACCTTAGGACTACGAGGCGTCCGTTCTCCGTCTAATAAAACACGATAATAAATACATGTTTATATAAATAATCTGAGAAAATGTGTTTTCTACTCCAGCAAAAAATGTGAGGTATGATTGAGAATGAAAAGAGAGCAAAAGCAATTTGAAAGCAGCGATTTGATACCGCACCCAATTTGAACACCAATAAAAGCATCATGAAACACAATGATGTCAATGTTTAATGAAGATGTAAAATTATATCCAAAAGGTTTACACTCATTTCTTTCCATACCAACACTTCGAATGTAATCTTTACGATAGAAAAAGCCTTCAAATAAAACATTTACAGTTGATATACATTTTTGAAAAATGAAATCTAGGAAAGAGGAAAATTAGGTACAGATATACGTTCACAAGTGTATTCGTCTAATAATTATGTCCATTAGCAAGTACAAGAGGAAGAGGTGCCATTTAATTTATTTACAAATTACGTGCTGTTAATGTGGTTTGCAAGTAGGAGAATTAATCAACCCAGCAAAGATGAAGTCTCCATGTACGCATTATTTTGAGGAATACAGATACAGTATATCATTAATTGAAACGATAAGTATACTTTTATGAGAGGAAAGTTGATTAATAAATTATAACGGACTTCAACTCAAAATAGCACCTTTCTCCGACGTTTACAAGTGGTATACTTACAAAGCATAACTTAAGTGGATAGAGTTCCGAGATAATGGTATGATTCAGTGGATAGAATTTAGGGACATTGCATGGTGTTTTGGGGGAGAAAACCAGTAGTTCACACGAGGATAAAGGTAATTACGTTACACAGGATATAAGAGGCAACCTGATATTAATATCATTTTTACACATATGCGATCAGTGTCTGGTCTATTAAAGACAATATGACCATTGTATACTTATATAATTGATAAGGAAATATCTATGTATACCGATATATATATAAACCGGTTACAATGAACGTATAAAATTAATTAAAACGTAAACGAATTCATTAACAGAATATACTACAGGTTAAGTAAATTTCATAAATGAACAGTATTACATTTTATATTTATTACGCGACGATCATAATAATTATTTTCTATCCATGTGAAACTTAATTAATGTTATGTTGAAGATTTGAAAATTGAAATTACTACCTGGAATTTTACCTTCATCTGTTTTCCTGTAGACAGAAAAAGAAAGTGTTAAATAGCAAGTCTAAAACATAACACTTTAAAATGGAGCTGATTATAGAAATTTCTAAAATAAGTTACACATTAAAAAGATTCATTATTCTTTATAAAGTATCTGAGAACAGATTCACCTGCTAATGACAACAATTTTGTAATGACTTTCATATTTGTTCTATCTTTATTAGCGTCTCGACCAAAACTTGATTAAATTTCTAGCTAAAAAGCGAAGCAGTTTGCTCAAAATATATTGAAACTAAGGTGATATTCTGCTAGGGAAAAGTCAGTGAAGATTTAAGTTCATGCATTAAATAACAATAAAATTTAAGTTAAATTTTATTTTTAAAAATATAAAAGGAATGTTGAATCTACTTTGTTAATTAAACAGATACATCGTCATGGAAGAAATGTGGTTTTATTTTGATGTATGCTAAACGATGCAATTAAGCCATGCTTAATGATATGTTAAATCAGATATTTTATTAGACATGCATGCCAATGCAAACTTGGACGTGCCACATGCATTTCTTTCTAGCTGAAATAAAACCAGATGTCAACCGCAAAGATGCGTCATCGTCAACCAGCAGCACACAAGAACAAAACAAAAGCAATTGCAGTTATTAAAGATTCGAGTGTGCATGTACAGTGTTGGCAAATAGTAACCGAAAGTATGCAGAGGACATCATCGTGTGGTTGCTGATCAGACAGAAATGTGTTGTGACAGAAAACTCCTACACCAGTATTCAAGGGTAAAGGTCATCCTTATGTCAACCATACACTGACAAAATATTTGGCCACTATCTTGTGTCTTTGTCATTTTTGGAATAGTATTAGAAGCAAATTACATACTCTAATATTTTACTAACTAAAGCATATATACTTAAATATTATGGGTTAATCGCTGACACTTTTTATCTGTTTGAGTTAATATATCAAAATAAATTTTACTAGGTGAAAGTGTCGGTGTAACAAATTTAGGCGAGGTCTTTTTAAGGCAAGTTTACTAAAAAGTGAAAAATGGACTAGCTAATCAAAATGAATTTCAAAGAATAACAAAAATAAATGTGTAGACAAAACAATTACGGTGTTATATTGACTCAATGTCTACATATTAAGTATAATAAATGTGAATCTGTTGTTGTTTGTTAAAAATAAAAGAATCGTGACGACAACTGTCAGCAGACATCGAGGACGACATTGGGAAGGGATAGAGAGTAAAATGAACGTGGATTTTTGTTTGACCTCGGGATTTTTGACGATCTGTTAGGTGATCTAGATTTCCTCCTAGAACAGGCAAAATGTAACAGAATATTATTGATTTGTCAAATACTGAGAGTTACAACTAAAACAAAACAAGTGCATCAAATGAAAATTCATATAAGAATTGCATACACATGCAAGGGCAAACACAATTCAGTTTTTGCACTATTGTGATGACAAGCCAATCATTTTAAGTTATGCCATGCTTAACAACAGCGAGATTATTTATGCGCGTGGAAATCATATCAACGAAACTCAGCATTCACAATTTTGGTTTTGAAATGTGTTACTACTGATAATGAATACACAGTCACTTGTCGCTATGATCGTATATATTCACTTCTCGGCTTATGAACGAGTATATTATAGATATACAACTTTTACATCATTTTTTAACAAAATATGTATACCATATTATTTTTTAAACGGCCTCTTAGAGCGTTCACCTTATTGATTCAAAACCACAAAGAAGTTTTCTGTTAACTGTCCGCTGTTAATATACATGTATGCGAGTTACATTAAGCAAGTTATTTTTTTAAATCATACATATTCTGCATAAACGATACACGATGTAAATGCGTATTTGTGTCTGTAAACTACATACCCTGGAGAAGGACTTCCATTTTCCAGACTGCGTTTTTCGTCAACGTGTGACATTAGGTTTTGAAGTTGATTCATAGCTTTTTCTCTAGAGAATATAATTACAATAGCAATACAGATACAATTTATTATTTCTATATTTTCTAAATTCTAGCAACACGGTAAATAATTGATATAACTAATCAATGAAACTTTCTTTTGTCGACGACATCAATGATGGTATCTTTAGTGATCAATAAGTAAGTAAAGCAAGATCAGCAATGGGTATGAACTTTTTAAAAACTTTCATTTAAGCTCGATTTTTCGAATAGTTTTGTTGTATACCCTGTTGTAAAGTTGTAACTCCTGAAATCAGTTCCCAACGCAACAAGTTAACAATATTCATGTAAAACATCAAATTGTTTTGTTCAATATTTTTGATACGATCTGTAATGATCTAACTGTTCTTTGTAAAATTTATTACCCACCTGTTTTCGATTTCCACTTTGGAGTGTTTTAGTTGTCCCTCCAGTGTTTCGATAGCCTGGTCCTTAGTCTCGATCACTCCCATCAGTTTATGGAGTTCACCGCGCATGTCATTTAGATCTGTACCAACGTCTTCCAGAGATTCCTATAGATTTAAATCAAACATGTTCATATTGTCTTGAACTTTGTATTGCTTCTGTTTGCAATGAAATTTGCTAAAATAAGCTAGAATATATTTATGCATTAAAACAAAATCAGGAAATCTTACAAACTAACAACATTATTTGCAATGAACCGCCACAGAGCCCATCATTCTTAAACCTTAACAACTATTAATGTAACACCCATAATTTTTAGTTAACTTAGATAATTTCTTTTTACGATTTTATTAATCTATGATGGAATATGCAATGAAGTTTTGGGGTTTTATTATATTTCATACATGGGATCAATGAAAACACAGATGAGGTATGTATAATGTATATATGATTATTAAATGAATGAAACAAGAGATCCAAAAGTCCAACACCAAGCTTTACAAATAATGTTAATATGGGACATAAGTATATTCAGATATCAAATTAGGCCAAAGTTTATATAACTTCAACGTTAGTGGTTATTTGCAATAACAATCATATGAAATTCAAGAACGATCATTTTAGATTTGTTTTAAGTTCCAATATGTTGTTATTCAGAATTCATAAGCAAGTATTCACATTACAAATTTGTAAAGAAGTAAGATTAATATTACAATGAAGGACATATAGATGATATTTATTTGGCAACTCATACATCTCAGTAAGATTAAACACTTTGTAATTTTTGTACTTATGATTTACAGTTTGTAGACCAACAAACCAGTACCTTCAGTACTTTGATTAATTACACAACAAATCAATACTTAAAGTAATTTCAGTACTTTGATTCTTTCTTCAAACATAGGTTAGTAACAGGCATGCAAAAACCCTTTCCCTAGAAGAAAAAAAAATCTACACTAATCCAAAACGTTTAAATAGGCAAAGTCAGCATGTTTGTTTAGCAACGCATCAAAGTTTTAAAGTAAAACCACACATTTTCTACATGAATGACAATGATAAGATGATGAATGAAAGCAACACGAACATAATTATGGTGATGAAATACCTAAACAAGAACACCAATATGATATGAGACATGAATATAAAAAACTATATTACTATCCAAACTATCATAAAAAGATCTAATATTAAGTGAAAATGGATCATAAGTAAAAAAAAGTTACCAGGTTAAGGTATTTTTTTCAAGCCAAAATGATTGCTACTAATTTATGTAATATTTACAAACATGACTTGTATCAATAAATGCTACACAGTAGTTAGTGACAACTATAACTATATAGTGAGCAATGTTCTTGATTTTAGATGTTCTATAACAAAAATTGAAGCAATGAAAAATAAATTTCAAAACTATTCATTCCTGACATGACTTGACAAGATTTTTGAATATGAAAATGTGCTTTTGATTCATGACAAAAACATGTCAATTGCTGAGGGATCTTTGCCAAAACCTTTGATACATTGCTAAACGGCTAGAATATGCTGTAGACAAGCTATTTGGGGTGACATTAAGTTGGCAGTGTTTAATTGGCCACCTTACTTACACGTATTACCTGGGGGCCCTTTGACTTTTCATCATCAAGTTCCTATAGTAACAAAGAATTTACTCAAGGTGACTGATGGCGCACAATGCTTCTAAACATTCTAAATGAAGTAGGTCAGTCTGGAATGTGAACCTGGGACCCTTTAACACAAGCCAGAGTGCTCTTCCAATTGAGCTACCTGGTCACTTGCGATCAACCCGATCAAGAACCGTTACATATATTTTGGTTAATTTTCAGTCATAACCACTTGTCCATGACAATTACTAGGATTTGGCAAGAACACTGATATCTTGTGTGTATTTTGTCCAATTTGGTGTGGAGACACTTTGATGGGTCAGTTTCATGATATTTGTTATTGAAAGAGGAGGCAGGGGAAGCAGAAATGATCTTTATTCTGCCATGACTTTGCTTTGCCAATTATGAACAAAGACACTTAGCTATATATAATGCATTTGATTCTCTGGGAGTTCAGAAGTAATACAAACTTATTCATCCCTCAAATTCCCTAATGGACTACTCTATTACTTGATTTAGGAGAGTTTAAATGTGTCTTCAGGGGTGGATGAAATCATGCCTGAAAAGCAAAGGAGCTTAATGGTGGGCTTATAGGAAACTTTGGTAAGCTATTTAAATATTTTTTCTATAAGCAAAGTGAACCTTATTAATAGGAATAAACACTCAAGGTTCAGAAAGCAGAGAGAAATAGATCTAAAGCAAAGAGATAAATCTGCCTTCAAAAACAAGTCAATTAAGGTCCAAGAGCTTATTACAAGGTTTGGACAATTTCCCAAATACTTCCAAAGAAAAAATATGGCATGCTCCATCCCCATACACTTTTGACATATCGGTAAGTAATCATAGGTGTATATATTATATAATCATCATTCTGAGCAAGTGTTAATGTGTCTGGTCTCTTTAAGTCAGACAGGGTCCAGTAACATCAATACTAATTTACTTAAAGGAATTTCTTAACTTAAAATTTCCTATACATTAGAGAAATTACAGAAAAAATCTTAAGTTAAGAAATATTCCTTAACATCTCTACTGTTTTCCTTAGGTTATGGACATTCCTTAGTTAAGGAATGTTGAAGAAACTGGAGTCTGATCTATCATACACTTTCTTTGTGATTTTGCAATCAAATTTCTTTTAATGAATACTAGTACAAACTGGAATCATGATTTCATGTGTATGATTATGTAGTGAATAAATGAATACACGTGTTTTATTTAACATAACAATGCACAGATTATTCAATGTTTCAAGATTATTTAGGAGTTCCACAAATATGAAAATCAACATGCATCAATGTGAGGATATTAGATGATCCTGGCCTAGATTAAAGTCAGTGGCACATAAATATGTTTGACATTTTTGCAGGTTGTTTAAACCTGTCACAAACATGTGTCATATTGCAGTGCATGGTCAATTGCATAAATGTTTCACCAGTAAAAATGTCTGGAATTTGTTGTATTTAGAAAGTTTAGAAGTAATTAAGTAGATCAGTACAAAACTAGGAATAATCTAGTTTAAGATTCTTTTGATGTAGTAGGAAGTCTTATGGACACTTTTATTGTAGGCTTTTCTAACAGACCAACAGTTTTGTTTAAATCTATGAATCAAACAAACCTGTGACATTTTTATGTGTTTTTACAATGTTTTAAAATCGCATTGTATAAAAGACACCCCTGTTAAAAATGTTTATTTAACCCATCCAATGTCCCTCTCCCTTCCTCTGGTACTACATAGCCTCTGTTACTACATATGTATATTCTGTTTTAGCATATTGCAGTTATCTCCCTTTGACTTATCTCCCTTGTAAGGAGGTATATATGTAATTGTTTTGTGAGGAAAACTCGAGTTGCTTTTTATGAAAGTGTAATGTCACGCAAACTTATAATGTCACAATAAATATCTACATGCAAGTACAAAATATGTTATTTCAATTTAATTATTAATATTTTTAAATAAAATTGATTTATTAATGTAATCTTATATCATTTTCAATTAATGTGTTTCAATATTTTTTTCGAAGTTTAGATTTTGTTGCCAACAACATGGTATTTTTCTAATCACTATAATTAATTATTTTTACCATTTTTTCGTATTAAGAAAATAATACTTTTATTCAGAAACAATTTAATTTGTTTCCAAAAATAAATGGTAGGAATGAACTTCAATATTTTCAAACATTTGTAGCTTGTATAATATTAGTAGAAATGTACTTTTAATATTTTTTGACATTTGTAACTCGTATAATATTGATTTGAAGAGTTTTTAAAGAAAGGATGTTCGTGTATTACAGTTTATCACAGCTTAAATATGTGAGGGAGATGACGGTGGTGCCTAGTATTTCACAACTAATCTTTCACTTCCTCTCCAAAATTGTGGGGGGGTATGTGTTAAAAAATCATTTTTTTAAGGATTAGATTTACACATTGTACTTAGCAATTGGTTTTTTAGTAGTTATTTAAGCATTAAACTATCTTCCTATGGCATCTATATAGACCATAGATGCCATAGGAAGATAATTTAATGCTTATATTTCATTATCAACTCACTTTAGGGTATCTGTATTAACATTGTTTAAGCTAGACCAGGAAAACAATTTACCAACGACGATTTAATCCACAAGATGGAACAGCCATTTTGACGGTGATCAGTTGACATCACCATGGTCATGTTTTGGGTGTCAGTTATACCGCCATATCCTTCACTTTGCCTTGGTTAGTTTATATAGTAGAAGTGACAAGCAAATGTAAATATAAGTGTATATCCGTAAATCAGCATCTAAGTTCTATTTTCAGACAATGCTGACAAAATTCAGGAGGGACTTTAATAAAATAGTTTATAGGCAGGTGAACTAATAGCAAGATTTCATTCTTTATTTGGGGCAAAAATATAATAGAATTTGAAAAAACAAAACAAAACAAAAATCTGTCACACATCCAAATTCTGTATGTATTTCTAACTGCAGAAAATGAATTCAATATTAAATTTTGACAAAATTCTCAAAATTTGGTATCAGGTTCAAGGAATAGCTACCATGCACACTATAAAGGGTCAACATTTTTCCTGATGATGGTGATAATTCTGATGAGAAGATGATTGGATACAGTATATATGACACTAGGGATATAATTCTGAATTTCAGAAAGCACATTACCTCTTTAAGTCCTTTGATGATCCTCTCCTGTTTCAGTTTGTCAGCCTGCGTTTTAGACAGAACATCCCTCAAATTGTCGATTTCACTCTGGAGTTGTTCCATTTCAGCACTACCGACTGGTCTGAAAATCGAAAACATGTAATGCTGACAAAAAAAGAAAATTTCCTACAAATGCATTAAAGATAAATACGCTCCATATGAAGAATTCAGAATGCAAAAGACCACAAAGGATCAAATATTGATAACATTTCACAGCAGGGTCATTAGAAAATTTAATAAATCAGTCCATGCTGAGAAAAATAATATCATGTACTATCATTAAATGTCACCAAAATGAGAGGAAAAAAACCCTGCAAAATCTTAAACATTAATTGCTTTAACTGGAACTTCTATAGACAATACTGAGATATTAATATCATCATTGTATAATGAACTAAATACCAGATTTTCTTACAAATAAAGGCGTGCAGCACAATAGAATTAATAATACATGTAATTTATTTCACCAACGAGGAAAACACATACAAACAAGTCAGTGTGCACACACTTACCACACACATGTTAAACAAACAGTCAGTGCTATTCCAACTAGAATTGCTGAAGGGAGATAATTCAGAATATTACAGAAAATATTAATACTAAAAAGAAGACGGAGATGTTCACATCATTGTGGAATAGAAAAAACTTATTGGTGTATTTCAAACATTATACCTGCTATGACAGACTCTCAGCATCTCCCTTGAAGGTGTAAATAAAACAAAACATTTTCTTAACAACTTTAAATTATTATTTTTTGTTTCGTCTATTTCTTGATACATGTATACATAATGTATGTGTATATTTTCTTCTTACTTTATAAATTACAAATTTGAAATGTATACAGAAAAATTAACTGATTCTTTATTTATTTCACTTATGCATTGTTTATTCTTTGTGTAAACACACAAGATCTAAAGAAAAAAGGTTTATCAAAACCCTCAATAGTGTGCACACGTGTTAATTAATCTCCAATACATTGAAAGTTATACCGTCATTGTTGCAGAAATTGTAAGATTCAAACATTTTTTCATAAGAAAATATTTTTTTTGATATTCTATTGACTACCAGGGTAATTTTAGGATGTGCCAAGTGTTTGTCTTTTGCTCTGTGATCAATCTAACCATTATGAAAATGTCCTCTGATACCAGGGTGATCTAATTTGTGTTGCCAGAGATGATTTTAGTGTACAATCTCACCTCCAAACGGCTTAATGGGGTAGAATCAAACATGTGTTGTATTTCAAATCAGATTCGTGGGATACTAACATCTCTCTCTCTTTGAAGTATAGACCACATGGATTAAGCAGCTAAACTATTTCAACTTTAGTGGAATAATTTTTGTCTTAATTTACAAATCATAATCCTATTCTTTATTTTTTTTTTTTTTTTTTTAGATAAGCTAGGCTTGCATGATTTAGCCAACTAGGAAATCAACACTTCTGACTTACTGTGGATTACTGTAATGAAATTCAATAGCATGACTGTCTTGCATTTCACACAATACACATTATGCACAACACAGCATATTATAATAAATATAAAATGCATATTCCATAACACACTGCATATAAATAGTAACACGTGCCTATATATATCCACAGCCACTCCAACAGACGTCAATATTATAAATAAATAAACATAATTCATAATTAATATATCCTTATTAATATATTAGATGCTAATTAAACACTGTCATCATCCGTTTAGTCATTCACTCCTGAAGACACATTTACACTCTTTTAAATCAAGGACAAGAACAGTCCATTATGAATTTTCAGGGGTGAATCAGTTAATTGATGATGTCAGCTGAAAACAACATAAAATCCTGACTAGTGTTATTTTTGGTTACAAACTTGTGCCGATTACTCAAAGCTGTCATTAACCACAACCTGGTATCCTTCACCATGCTAAGCCTTATCCCTCTAAGAGTTGTCTTTCCTTAAATTTTTTTCCTTAACTGTGTCTCAGGAAAGTTTTGCCAGGTTACAGGGATTTTTTTTAAAACCTCTCTGAAGTGAGTCTCTGTAAAAGTTTGCAAGGTAAAAGTGTTTCTTCCCCCATCCTTTAAAGATAAGCCTTCAGAAATATTGTGCCTGTTAAATGTCATCTTTCTGGTCATACAGTGTTACATGTAAATAGTGATACGGTCGCCTTCTAGCTTCTCGCTAGGGGGTATTTCCCTTTAGCTCAGTCGGTAGAGTGGCGGACCAGTAAGTCTGGGGTTACGGGTTCGAGCCCGACTGGCAGCACACTTCTCTCACCCTGTTACACTTTTTCACTTTTTTGACAAATAAACTTTGAATTAAAATTTTCCAGTCTGGTTGTCATCTAACAGTCTTAAATCCTTAATAAGTGAACACAGGGACTGATTCACACCTGAAAGCACATGGATGCTTCCAGACCGGAACAGTCCATGATGAAATTTCAGGGGAGATAAGTTTAAATGTTGATCGACCCTGAAACCGTTTTTGCATGTTAAGTGCTATACCCAAGCCATATTAGATGGAAGCTAGTTTTAAAACATCCAAACTGAACCATGCCAGTAACACATTAATGTTTTGTATGCTACTCCAGGAGTAAAACATGCACCAGTTCTAAAACTTTCTCTCACCGTATCATAGCCTTTTCACTTTCTAGCATTATTATTCTGTTGAGAAATTTATTCATAAATCTTTTACATAAATTGCACACAATTCCTTTTTTTGGATAGCTTTATCCACTTGTTTAGCAAACAAAATTTCACAAATGATTACTTACGATTCATGAAAATCATTCCGGAGATAGAGTCACCTCCCTTGTTACTTAATCTTTATAATAAGGACTTTTTTGCATTTATTAATTTTAAAAGAAAGAATAAAGAAGAAAGAGTAAACCTTGGATCATACATTAGAATGCCATATTATTTATAGATAATATGAGTAATCTCCCCTTGTAACTTTTAATATCATTATACACAGAAGTAGGCTGACAGATATATTCCCTCTATTCAGAAGATCAAATATTTAACATCACCAGCTTGTGAATCATTCTCTTCAACAAACATTGGCAGTTTGATAATCCACAAAAAGAATTTTCTCCCTCGCTATTTAAAAATAAAATGATCCGGAGTGATCTCCCTTGTCATAACATGGAGTGACCTCCCTTTATACTTACTGTTTCTCTGCCTCCTCTAGCTCCTTCCTCAGGTGGACGATTTCATGTTGAAGATCCTCCACAACCTCATCCAGTCGTTTCTTACTACCCTCGACAAGAAGTAGGGACCCGTTGATAAGCGCAACCTGTTTCTCCAGACCTTCCTTCTCTCGCTCTAACTTACGAACCTTATCCTTCTCTGAAAACGATATATTGCCGATGATGAAATGATGCCATTTAATTAATTCATCAAAATCTCTACTTTCTATCAACCAATTTATAAACATATGAATGAGTAAATTGCATTAATTACCGAACTGACAACAAGCACGATAATATATCTCAATATAAGGATATGTACATGTAAGTCTGATATTATTACTGCTGAGCTATCTCAGACATAACCAAACTGTCAAAATATCAAAACTTTTTAGATAGCTAGCTTGTCCTTTCAAACATAAGATGACTATGAATCTCTATTAATAATAATAAGACTATTATTCACATGCATATAGTAAAGCCTGCCTTAGCAGCTACCCCAGTATAAAGATCATTTACCGCTTCGTAAGATTAATTTTCTACAGTATCAAATGATCAATTTCAACACAATATGTCCGTTTCGAGATCCCAAAACGAGGTTGGTAAGAACAATTTACAGTAGATTAGTTCTACCTTCAGGTGATTATGACGTTATCATTTGGCGTGATTTTTATGACGTCATAATCACCGGAAGGTGGGACTAATCGACATTAAAACCAACGTATTCAACCTCTGTATAAACACCACCTGGCTATAAAGACCATTTCCCTCCTTGAGTGGTTTTATAAACAGGTTTGATTGTATAGGAACAGCAAAGCTGGAATACTATAAAATAGATCTATAATGAAGAAACATTATTGACAGTAACACAGTAATAAATAAAGGTATTCATAAGCATTTATTTCTAAGAATCAAAACAGAACTAAAAGTCTTACCTTCCTGGACAATCTGGCCGTCTGGGCCATAGTCACTAACATACTGTTCATGTCTTTCCTGCAAGCCTTGGTTCTCTCTAATCATCCTGTCTAGTTCCCTGTGGAGATTTTCCTTTTCTTCCTCGACCCTATCAATATAAGCCAAATTCTAAATCCTTTCTCTCTATATATAACCCTAGATACAAGCATAGTGTTATGTATGACACTAAATACATGTAGTTATGAGATAAGGGAGATAACTCCTATAGTTTTTTTTATCAATACATCCTATGAAGGTCATATCATTGATTTAGGTTATAGAACTTTCTAGAATATAATCATGTATAAACAAATATGTTTGTAAACATGTTGAGTTTAAGTAGAGATCTAGAATGATCTATTTCCAGAAAGTTATGTGTGTTTACTTGTTTACTGTTTTTAGTTAGATATTTCTAGAAGTAGAAGGTTCTCCAATATTCTTGAATTACGGTTTAGCTATATATACTCCAGCTGTCCAAGGCTAATCAGAACTGTAATGAGACCTGTTATAAGACATATCAAGAATTGTACAGCGCCATATAAGATTCTATTGGGAGAGCTATTGTGACTTTATCTGTGGATTATTACAACACTTTGTGTGGATTTATTCACATTGCCTGGAACTTTACAAATCATCGGTGGACATTCAATTTCCTTGTGGATTTGTGATTATTGTGAATTTGAAACCTGGAAGGATCAAGGATTATACCAGGACATTCGCATACAGATAAGTTACACTTTAAATCATCGTATTACTCTTGTACCACCACCAATTACTTTAGATATTGTAAACCATCTCTGTATAATATTGTATATATAATTAAATTGTGTTTTGAATTTAGCTGCTGGTTTCTCCTTTCTGTCATTCGTTAATGTAACAGAATTGGGGGCTCGTGTCCGAGATCGATATTTTATTTGTGGAATCTAACTTTGAAAAATTAATTAAGAAATTTTCAAAATTTGTGTTACAAACTTGAGTTTACATTTGAAACCAACAGCTAGATAAATATGACTACTATGCAGGTAGAACAGTTTGTTTAAAGCGCCATCCCTGGAAGTTCTTTTGCAAGTTAGTAAGAAGGATTTACTGTTATTGGGTAAACATTTAGGCCTTACTATCAAAACTAATTTGAGGAAAGCTGAAATTAGGAATGTAATTATAAGATATTTTTGTTGACAATGGCAAATTTGACTCTAGTGCATTAGATAGTATAGAGGAAACCAGTCACTTCAGAAATCCAAATTAGACAAATGGAACTTGAACATGAAATGAAAATGAAAACAAATAGAGAAAGAAAATGAGAGAAAGAGAAATAGAAAAGGAGTTAGAGAAAAAGAAATAGACAAAAGAAAGAGACTTAGAGAAAAAGAAATAGACAAAGAAAGAGAGTTAAGAGAAAAGAAATTGAGAGAGATCAGATGTTAGAGCTAGAGAAGCAGAAAATTCAAGCTGAAACAGAACTTAGAATGAAAGAAATTAGAGCTAGACTTCTCAAGACAGTTCAAGTAATCTAACTTTTAGGGTTTGCAAGGAAACAGAGGTTTTGATGTCAGTAGAAACATTAGGTTAGTTCCTCCTTTTCCAAGAGAAAGAAGTTGACCAAGTATTTTCTGCATTTTGAGAAAATAGCTGATAGTATGAAATGGCCTGAGAATAAGCTTACAATGCTTCTTCAAAGTGTCTTGATAGGTAAAGCTAGAGACATTTATTCTTCTTTATCTCTAGATGATATTTCAAATTACCAAGTAGTCAAGAAAGCTATTTTGAAAGCTTATGAGTTAGTTCCTGAGGCTTACCGCCAGAAATTCGAAACTCGAGAAAGAGAGATGAACAAACTCATGTAGAAATTTGCCAGAGAAAAAGAACAATTATCTAATAGGTGGTGTGATTCTAAAGAAATTGATGAGGATTTCGGTAAATTGAGGCAATTATTGTTGATAGAGGAGTTTAAACGTTGTGTCCACATAAACATAAAAACTCATTTAGATGAGAGAAAAGTTGAAACACTTAGTGAAGCAGCTACAATGGCTGATGATTACGCTCTCACCCACAAAGGCTCATTTGTTAAAAACAGTTCTCAAGACAAAAACAGTACCACAGGTACTAGTAAATTTGGTCAGCCTAGGAACCCAACCTTTAGTGGCCCTTCTAACGACAAACCTAAATTAGGTGATAAGACTAAGTCTGATTCTAAAACAGATCATAGGGCAGGTGTGGGGTCTCCTTCTGGTCCTGTTTGTAATTACTGCAAGAAAGTAGGACATATTATGTCTGAATGTTATTCTCTCCAGCGTAAGGAGCAAAGGCGTAAACAGTCAGTTCCTTCTGTGTTAGCTATGTCAAAGCCTAGTCAGAAACTTAGTGATATTGTGGAAGATTCTAAAGTGTCTGTTGAGATTAAGAGCTCAGAGTCTGATAGTGTCTTGGAGAAGTACTCTCCCTTCATTTCTGAAGGTTTTGTTTCACTTACTAGTGATATTACCAACTTGAAACCTGTGAAGATTTTGCGAGATACTGGGGCTTCTCATTCTTTGATATTAGATGGCGTAGTGCCTTTGTCCGAGGAGACCTCATGTGGTAGTAGTGTTTTGCTTCAAGGTGTAGAGTTAGGTTTTGTTAATGTGCCTCTCCATTCTGTTTATTTAAAGTCAGACTTGGTTACTGGGCCTGTCACCATTGGTGTTAGACCAGAACTTCCCATAGAGGGCGTGTCGCTCATTTAAGGCAATGACTTGGCTGGAGAGAAAGTTAGGGTAGATCCCTTAGTGTCCAGTATCCCTGATAAAACAGATGATGCTGAGGCTATTCAACAGGAATTTCCTGGTATTTTCCCTTCTTGTGCTGTAACTTGTTCAATGAGTAAGAAGGTTTCTGATGTTGCAGTAGTTGAGGATCATTATAGTCCAGGGTTAGGTGACACTTTCTTGGCTCATGATATAGAGGATGTCGGGAGCAAGTGTGATCTTTTGAGCAATCCTGTAGACTTTGATAGTGATAGAGTTGTTCCTAACAAGGGTACTTCTTTGTCTGACATGATGAGTAAATCATCTTTTGTCTAGAGAGGAGCTTATAGTAGAACAGGAGAAAGATCCTGAAATCTCCTTATTGTGTAATCGGGCTTTGAGTGAGGGAAGAGGCTGAGAAAGTCCCGGTTTGTTACTTCCGTCAGTCAGGTGTGTTGATGCGCAAGTGGCGCCCCCCTGATGTGTCTCCCGAGGAAGACTGGAAGGTTGTCAATCAAATAGTTGTCCCACCGAGGTATAGGCAAGATATTCTAAGTTTGTCTTCATGATGTACCTATGGCAGGGCATTAGGTGTGACCAAGACTTATAACAGGATCTTAGATCACTTCTTTTGGCCCAAGTTGAAACGGGATGTGGCTGATTTTTGTAGGTCTTGTCATACTTGTCAGGTGGTAGGGAAACCTAATCAGAAAATCCCTGTTGCACCTTTTGCCACCCCATTCCAGCATTTGAGGAACCATTTAGTAGATTCATTATAGACTGTGTAGGTCCTCTACCCAAAAACTAAGTCTGGGAATGAGTATCTTTTAACTGTTATGTGTGCTTCCACACGCTTTCCTGAAGCCATTCCACTCAGGAATATTAAAGCCCCTAACATAGTCAAGGCTTTGGTTAAATTCCTTACATTGGTTGGTCTTCCAAAAGCTGTCCAATCGGCCAAGGTTCAAATTTCATGTCTGGTATTTTCAACAAGTCATGTACCAGCTCCAGATCAAGCAGTATAAGTCTAGTGCTTATCATCCAGAGTCTCAGGGTGCTTTAGAACGTTTCCATCAGACATTGAAGAATATGATGAGATCTTATTGTTTTGAAAACAAAAGAGATTGGGACGAAGGTATACACATGTTGTTGTTTGGCGTTAGAGAATCTGTACAAGAATCTCTTGGCTTCAGTCCCTTTTGAACTTGTGTTTGGACATACTGTACGTGGTCCTTTGAAAATTTTTGAAAGACAAAATTTTGGACGAAGATTCTAAAGTGAATCTCTTAGAGTATGTGTTCTTAACTTTAAGCAAAGGTTGACAAGGGCATGTGAACTGGCAAAAGAAAATTTGGCCGTTACTCAAACCAAAATGAAAACATGGTATGATAAAGATGCCCGTGCAAGAAGTTTTGATCCAGGTGACAAAATTTTGGCTCTATTACCAATACCGGGTCAGCCTTTTGCAAGCTAGATATTTTGGACCTTATATTGTTGAGAAAAAGGTCGATGATGTTAACTACGTTGTACAAACTCCAGGGAGGCGCAAGAAAACTCAATTTATGTCATGTTAATATGCTTAAGAAATATGTAGATGGAGAAGAGAAGCAAGACCTCTCAACCTATTGCTACTTTGGCCTCTGTACCATCACAAAGTGAAAGTACAGCTGATATTTTGTAAATTAGAACTTAGATGGTGGTGTACAAGATGTAGGTTTAGACTGTGGTCTTAAGTTACGGAACTCAGATGTGCTCGCGAACTTGGACCAAGAAACTAAGTCATCTATCGGAAAAAGAACGCAATGAACTTAAAGATTTGATACTTGAGTATAAACATTTTGTTTCCGGATACACCAGGCAAAACAGATGCTATCTATCACGACGTGGATGTAGGCGATGCGCCACCTGTCTAGCAACATCCTTACCGTGTCCAATCCTTTGAAAGAAGAACACTTAAAGAAAGAAATTCCAATACATGTTGGACAATGATATTTATTGAACCAAGCAAAAGTGAATGGAGCTCTCCATGTGTTCTGGTACCAAAGCCAGACAAGACATACCGTTTCTGTACTGACTTCAGAAAAGTAAACTCTGACAGTAAAACAGACTCTTATCCAATTCCAAGGATTGACTCGTGTTTTGACAAAGTTGGCAAAGCCAAGTACGTAAGCAAGTTTGACCTGTTGAAAGGATATTGGCAGGTGCCATTAACAGAAAGAGCTAAAGAAGTGTCGGCATTTGTAACCTCGCCAAGGTTTTGTACCAGTACAAAGTTATGCCATTTGGTATGAAGAATGCCCCGGCAACATTTCAACGTCTTCTTAACAGCGTGATATCAGACCTGGAAGGTGTGATGGATACATGATGACGTCATCAAACTTACCACGACACGTGGGAAGACCATCTACGCGGGATTCGTGAATTCTTCGAAAGACTCACTACCATGAAATTGACTGTAAACTTATTGAAATGTGAATTTTGTCATGCAACTGTTGAATTTTTTAGGCCATTGTTGTAGGACAGGGGCAGGTTAAACCTGTTCAGGCCAAAGTAGAATCAATTATAGGATTTTCCAGCTCCTGGAGGCAAGAGAGAGCTGATGAAGGTTTCTTGGTATGGCTGGATACTACAGAAAATTTTGTCAAAATTTTTTGTTATAGCAGCTCCACTTACTTGCTTTGTTAAAGAAAAATGTCAAATTTGTTTGCGTCAGACGAATGTAAGTCTGCATTTGAGAAATTGAAAGCCATACTATAAAACTCACCAGTTCTGACTGCTCCAGATTTTTAATAAACAGTTAAAACTGTTTGTTGACGCCAGTGATGAGGTGTTGGTGCGCTTTTTGATGCAAGAAGGTACAGAACAAATTGACCATCCAATTTGTTATTTCTTCGAAAAAGTTTGACAAACACCAGAGAAATTATTCACCATTGAGGAAAGAATGTTTAGCGTTGATTTTGGCCTTGAACCAATTTGATGTGTATCTCTGACTACAGTTGTTGCCTGTTTGGTCTTCACCGACCACAACCCTTTGACATTCATCGGGAAAAATGAAAAACAAAAACCAAAGAATTCTCAGGTGGAGTTTGACTTTGCAAAGAATACAATCTTGACATCAAACATATCAAAGGGAAAGACAATATTCTAGCTGATGCTTTATCCAGGATTTAAATATTACGTTGATATGTCAAGAAGTTTCCTTTTCAAGAAACTTTCTTTTTCTTTAAGGAGGGGTGTGTTATGTTATACACTAAATACATGTAGTTATGAGATAAGGGAGATATACTCCTATAGTTTTTTTTTATCAATACATCCTATGAAGGTTCATATCATTGATTTAGGTTATAGAACCTTTCTAGAATATAATCATGTATAAAACAAATATGTTTTGTAAACATGTTGAGTTTAAGTAGAGATTCTAGAAAATGATCTATTTTCCCAGAAAGTTATGGTGTGTTTACTTGTTTTCACTGTTTTTAGTTTAAGATAAATTTCTGAAGTAGAAGGTTCTCCAATATTTCATTGAATTACGCAGTTTTAGTATATATACTCCAGCTGTCGCAAGGCTAATCAGAACTGTAAGAGACCTGTAATAAGACATATCAAGAAATTGTTTACAGCGCCATATAAGATTCTAATGGGAGAGCTATTGTGACTTTTATCATGTGGATTATTACAACACTTTGTTCGTGGATTTATTCACATTGCCTGGAACTTTACAAATCATCGGTGGACATTCAATTTCCTTGTGGATTTGTGATTATTGTGAATTTGAAACCTGGAAGGATCAAGGATTATAACAGGACATTCGCATACAGATAAGTTACACTTTAAATCATCGTATTACTCTTGTACCACCACCAATTACTTTAGATATTGTAAACCATCTCTGTATAATATTGTATATATAATTAAATTGTGTTTTGAATTTAGCTGCTGGTTTCTCCTTTCTGTTATTCGTTAATGTAACAATAGTTCTAAATGCTATCATTCTATTCCTCAAGAATTTAAACTTTTTGAATTACAGAAGATCACTTGGGAATTGAAATTCATTCATGAGTAAAACCCCCCCCCCCCCCCAGTTATATAATAAGAAATTCTATTATTCCACACATCAATCCTGTTTCCAGTGAATGGAAAAAATAGGTGGAGGTATTGAGGGTGTCTTATTTGAGGACAAATATGGTAGTTTACAATGGTTGTAGATGACTCAATGAGACACAGACTGACCAATGCAATTCAATCTCTTAAACTCATTTACCCCTAAACTTTCATAATGGACTGGTCTCGTCTCTGATTTAGAAGAGCCTAAATGTGTGTTCAGGGGTTAATAAATTACCTTTCCATTTCCACTTTTGGCACAAGAGATCCATCCCCTCCAACAGCTTCTTTCAGTTCTATATTTTCCTGAAATTCCAGAAAAAAAAGGTTTTAATGTTTGCAATCCAAGGATAAAATCAATGTCTCCTTGCTTGCATGAACAAAATGTGTCAAAAATTTCAAGCAAGATTGTTTGTCAAGACAATTAAAAATCAGGGGAGAAATATATTTAATAAGAGTTCACATAATGTGTTTCTAGGCCAACAATCTAATTATTTAATTCAATTTCTTTTTCAAATATTTTGTATGCAGCAACCATATATTGTAAGAAATGAAGAAAAGAGAAACTGGAATACCAGTATAGACATGCACATAAAGAATATTTCAGAGAACTGCAGATATTCTTCGCAAAATGGCAAGGATGTTCCTGAAATTCAAGATTTGACTAACTAGATATAAAGCAATATTATTATGCTAATAATAAAGATGTTATACAAATTTTGTATCTCATTGTTCGTGAAAAAAGGTTAATTCATTTGATGGACAATTTTCACTAGAAAGAATTGTGGATATAATACATTTCTTACTTATGCTTAGGTCACAATGATGTGACCAAAGTATTAGTCTGAAACTCATGGCACAGGATGAAGGCCTAACATTGCTGTTGTTTTTCTCTTTAAAAGTCAATTAAGTTGTGAAATTTAGTGCAAGTAGAATACAGTATATAAATCTATTGATATAACAGAAATAATCCAGCACCATTATTGAAGTTAACATATAGAGAAAGGGTCGGGGGAGGTCTTAAGAAGCTCAAATTGAAAGGGTAGGCACCTTATCTTAGAATTTTATATTGGACTAATCATGAAGACTTTAATTATTATAATTAAGAAAAAGAAAGAGAAAGCCTTCTGGATCACCAATAAGAATAGCATCACATGGGTAGAAAATTGCTAAATTTAAACCAAAAATACTTAAATGTTTTTCTTTAATTACAATGAATGCAATTACCACATTTTTTTCGAACTGTAAACCCTTAAAATATTGGGGTTTTTTTCAGAGCTGCGATTGAACAAATGTCATTTTCCAACATAAATTATCAACAATGTACCTGCCTTACCTCATTACCCCCTGACATTTTGTAATGGACTGGTCTATTCTTTGTTTTAGAAGAGTCTAAATGTGTCTTCAGGGGATGTTTGGAGGGGATATATAAGATATTTAGAATATGAATCTAATTGGAAATCTACAAGGAATATAAGCCAAGGTCACTATTGAAGATCCATTTTTCACTTTCATAAAAATATTCCAAGGTTCCCAAAAATGTGTATCATATCAAAATTTAAATTTTCAATACAACATTATGCTAATATTTGAAACAAAAATTGGATATTTTAACAATGACCATGTACTTGACCAATATGTTGGAGGATTTAATAGGGGAGATAATCTGAATACATATTGAAAAGTTCTAAGTTCACAGATATATATGGATATATCAGAGATCTAATGATGATATAAATGACAGAGTTTCTGGTATATATACGACAAAGATTGCTGTCATATCTCACTGGCTACTCACGTCACAGTGCATGTGCATCACAGGTGCGAGTGACAAGGGAGACAACACAGTATGTGTAATTGGAATCTGTGATAAGGTATAATCTATGTGAGCTAACAAAATAAAAATCTTATCCAAAAAGAAAAATTCTAGAAATTCAATAGACAAAGATTTAATGTGCAGATTATATGACAAACTCCTAAATTTTCTCACCAAATGAACTTTAAATTCATTATAGATTTCTTTCAATTCGTAGAGAATATAAAATCAAACTTAACATATCATATTTAGTATGTAAAGGAGGTGGCTAGTATTTCAACTTTTGACAACTTTGCTTACACAACATGCTTATTTACTACTACAAAAGCATGATAAACAAGAGACATATACAATAAATAAACACAGACTAAATCAATACAGGTGGTGGTGGTAGGGTGGGGGAATGACCATACAAAAGCAAAAGTACAAACAATATTCCATAATTCATCTAAAATAGGCATTTATTAAAATGAAAATAACATTTAAAATCCATATATAATACTATAATTTGAGTTTGATATAAATGATACAGCAGGATGCCTATAAAATCAATGAATGATCTAATTTAATTATGCTACTCAAGTACGGGATGGCATATGTTACACTAACTATATTTCCTAACTACATTTTTTGTGCAGTTTCTTACAGGTATAATGATATCCTCAGATATGGAGCCAAAGGGTAAGGTAGGGGCAGATAACACTGTACCCCTGGTAGGGGCAGACAACTCTGGCCCCATTCTGGTAGGGGCAGGTAACTCAATCCCCTGTGAAGGGGATGTAGAGTATGGTGAATGATTTACACAACCCATATTATTGGCTACAGTTGTCTGTAAGAAACAAAACACACAAACAACACACAAAACATCAACAGACAGAAAAACAAGAGACAAACGTGTAAAATCAACATCACAAATTGTGTTGAAAGACAAACATAATTATCTACAGTACAAGACATGAGACATTGTACAAGTAAATTACAAATGTCAAAAAGCTATAGTTTTTTCTCTTAATTTAATTTTCACCACATTATAACTTAAAAGGTTAACATTTATTCGACACCATATGAAACCACATCCAAACTAGAAGAACTGGACTGATATTTAGTGTAACAATGTACAACCTAGTAGAACTAGACTGATATTTGGTATAACAATGTACAACCTAGTAGAGCTAGACTGATATTTGGTATAACAATGTACAACCTAGTAGAACTAGACTGATATTTGGTGTAACAATGTACAACCTAGTAGAACTAGACTGATATTTGGTGTAACAATTTACAACCTAGTAGAACTAGACTGATATTTGGTGTAACAATTTACAAATTAGGAGAACTAGACTGATATTTGGTATAACAATGTACAACCTAGTAGAACTAGACTGATATTTGGTGTAACAATCTACAACCTAGTAGAACTAGACTGATATTTGGTATAACAATGTACAACCTAGTAGAACTAGACTGATATTTGGTGTAACAATGTACAACCTAGTAGAACTAGACTGATATTTGGTATAACAATGTACAACCTAGTAGAACTAGACTGATATTTGGTGTAACAATGTACAACCTAGTAGAACTAGACTGATATTTGGTATATACAATGTACAACCTAGTAGAACTAGACTGATATTTGTGTATACAATGTACAACCTAGTAGAACAAGACTGATATTTTGGTGTAACAATGTACAAACTAGTAGAACTAGACTGATATTTGGTATTACATGTACCAACCTAGTAGAACTAGACTGATATTTGGTTTACAATGTACAAACCTAGTAGAACTAGACTGATATTTGGTGTAATAATGTACAAACTAGTAGAACTAGACTGATATTTGTGTAACAATGTACAACCTAGTAGAACTAGACTGATATTTGGTATACAATGTACAACCTAGTAGAACTAGACTGATATTTGGTGTAACAATGTACAACCTAGTAGAACTAGACTGATATTGGTGTAACAATGTACAACCTAGTAGAACTAGACTGATATTTGGTATAACAATGTACAACCTAGTAGAACTAGACTGATATTTGGTGTAACAATGTACAACCTAGTAGAACTAGACTGATATTTGGTATAACAATGTACAACCTAGTAGAACTAGACTGATATTTGGTGTAACAATTTACAAATTAGGAGAACTAGACTGATATTTGGTGTAACAATGTACAACCTAGTAGAACTATCACTGATATTTGTATAACAATGCACAACTAGTAGAACTAGACTGATATTTTATAACAATGTACAACCTAGTGAGAACTAGACTGATATTTGGTGTAACAATTTACAAATTAGGAGAACTAGACTGATATTTGTGTATAACAATGTACAACCTAGTAGAAATAACTGATATTTGGTGTAACAATGTACAACCTAGTAGAACTAGACTGATATTTGGTGTAACAATGTACACCTAGTAGAATAGACTGAAATATTGGTGTAACATGTACAAACTAGTAGAACTAGACTGATATTTGGGTATTCAATGTACAACCTAGTAGAACTAGACTGATATTTGTTTAACAATTTACAACCTAGTGAAACTAGACTGATATTTGGTGTAACAATGTAAAACTAGGAAGAACTAGACTGATATTTGGTGTAAAATCTACAACCTAGTAGAACTAGACTGATATTTGGTATAACAATGTACAACCTAGTAGAAACTAGACTGATATTGGTGTAACAATTTACAAATTAGGAGAACTAGACTGATATTTGGTGTAACAATGTAAACCTAGTAGAACTAGACTGATATTTGGTAAACAATGTACAACCTAGTAGACTAGACTGATTTTTGGTGTAAATGTACATAAGTAGAACTAGACTGATATTTGGTGTAAACAATGTACAACCTAGTAGAACTAGACTGATATTTGGTGTAACAATGTACAACTAGTAGAACTAGACTGATATTTGGTGTAACAATGTACAAACTAGTAGAACTAGACTGATATTTGGTGTAACAATGTACAAACTGGTAGAACTAGACTGATATTTGGTGTAACATGTACAACTAGTAGAACTAGACTGATATTTGGTGTAACAATGTACAACCTAGTAGAACTAGACTGATATGGTTAAGAATTTACAACCTAGTAGAACTAGACTGATATTTGGTGTAACAATGTACAAACTAGGAGAACTAGACTGATATTTGGTGTAACAATCTACAACCTAGTAGAACTAGACTGATATTTGGTATAACAATGTACAACCTAGTAGAACTAGACTGATATTTTGGTGTAACAATTTAAAATTAGGAGAACTAGACTGATATTTGGTGTAACAATGTACAACCTAAGTAGAACTAGACTGATATTTGGTATAACAATGTAAAACCTAGTAGAACTAGACTGATATTTGGTGTAACAATGTACAACCTAGTAGAACTAGAACTGATATTTGGTGTAACAATGTACAACCTAGTAGAACTAGACTGATATTTGGTGTAACAATGTACAACCTAGTAGAATAGACTGATATTTGGTGTAACAATGTACACAAATAGTAGAACTAGACTGATATTTGGTATCACATGTACAACCTAGTAGAACTAAACTGATATTTGGTGTAACAATGTACAAACTATAGAATAGACTGTATTGTGTTAACAATGTACAAACTGTAGAATAGACTGATATTTGGTGTAAGTAATGTACATTGGTTCTTTAATGTTATGAATTTCCAAAATTGAAATATTATATTTAACAAGAGGCCCAGAGGCCTGTATCGCTACTTGGTTTGTATGCAAGTAATGTTCTGAATACAGGTTCATTGTTTCTTTTCTGAAGGAATGTTAATATCAACCTCTAAGTCCCCTATTGGGCCCACCCCTCCTGCCCCCAGGGGGTCAGAGCCAAAGTTCTGTTCTCCTTCCCCAAGGATGTTTATGGCCAAATTTGTCACAATCCAAGCAAAACTCTTAGGACAAGTAGCGATTTATAGGATCTACCTTTATTTCCCCTATTGGGCCCACCCGTCCTGCCCGGGGCTAGAGCCAAAATTTATACAAGTTCTGTTTCCCCTTCCCCCCAAGGATGTTTGAGGCAAAATTTGGTTAATTCCATGCAGAAATCTATGACTAGTAGCGATTCAAAGGATTTACCTCTATTTCCTCTATTGGGCCCACCTCTCCTGCCCAGTGTGTCAGAGCAAAAATTTATACAAGGTCTGTTCCTCCTTCACCAGGGTGTTTGTGGCAAATTTAGTTACAATACGTGCAGATCTCTATGACAAGTAGCGATTTAAAGATTTACCTCTATTTCCCTATTGGGCGCCCCTCTGCCCCGGGGGGTCAGAGCCAAAAATTATACAAGTTCTGTTCCCTTCCCCAAAGGATGTTTGTGGCCAAATTGTAGTTACAATCCATGCAGAACTCTAGGACAAGTAGCGATTAATAGAATTACCTCTATTTTCCCTATTGGGCCACACCCGTTCTGCCCCCGGGGGCCAGAGCCAAAATTTATACAAGTTCTGTTCCCTTCCCCCAAGGATGTTTTGTGGCAAAATTTGGTTACATTCCATGCAGAAATCTATGACTAGTAGCGATTCAAAGGATTTACCTCTATTTCCTCTATTGGGCCACCTCTCCTGCCCCAGGGTGTCAGAGTTCAAAATTTATACAAGTTCTGTTCCCTTCACCAGCAGGGTGTTTGTGGCCAAATTTGGTTACAATACGTGCAGATCTCTATGACGTAAGCGATTTAAAGGTTTACCTCCAGTAGCGATTAATAGAATTTACCTCTATTTTCCCTATGGCCCGCCCCTCCTGCCCCCGGGGACAGAGAGACAAAATTTATACAAGTTCTGATCCCTTCCTCAAGGTGTTTGTGGCCAAATTTGTTACATTCCATTCAGAACTCACTATGACTAGTAAGCAATTTAAAGAATTTACCTCTATTTCCCCTATTGGGCCCCGCCCTCCCTGCCCCGGGGGGGTCAGAGCCAAAATTTATACAAGTTCTGTTTTGCTTCCAAAAAGGATATTGTGGCCAAATTCTGGTTACAATTCATGTAGAACTCTATGACTAGTAGCGATTTATAGGATTACACTTCTATTTCCCTATTGGCCCGTCCCTCCTGCCCCGGGGGCCAGAGCCAAAATTTATACAAGTTCTGATCCCTTCCTCCAAGGATGTTTGTGGCCAAATTTGGTAACATTCCATTCAGAACTCTATGACTAGTAGCGATTTAAAGGATTTACCTCTATTTCCCCTATTGGCCTAGCCCTCCCTGCCCCGGAGGACCAGAGCCACATTTATATACAAGTTCTGATCCCCTTCCTCCAAGGATGTTTGTGGCAAATTTTGGTAACATTCCATTCAGAACTCTATGACTAGTAGCGATTTAAAGGATTTACCTCTATGTTTCCTATTGGGGCCCGCCCCTCGTGCTCCGGGGATCAAGCCAAAATTTTATACAAGTTCTGTTCCCCTTCCCCCAAGGATGTTTGTGGCTAATTTTGGTTACAATCTATGCAGAACTCTAGGACAAGTAGCGATTTAATGAATTTACCTCTATTTTCCCTATTGGGCCCCGCCCCTCCTGCCCCTGGGGGGTCAGAGCCAAAATTTATACAAGTTCTGTTCCCCTTCCCCCAAGAATGTTTGTGGCCAAATTTGGTTACAATCCATGCAGAACTCTATGACTAGTAGCGATTTAAAGGAAATGTTGACGGACGGACGACGGACGCCGTGCCATGACATAAGCTCACCGGCCCTTCAGGCCAGGTGAGCTAAAAATTGCTAGTTATCCTGGTTTTCTAATATTTTCTTATACCATATCTGATGTGACCTTGGTCAAAATATGATATAAATAGAATTGGATACTTATGAAACAATCAAATTTTCAATGGGCGTAAAAGGAAAATCCAACTTAAGCTCCTTTCAGCATACTGTTTATAATCCTGTTTTAATGACCAAATCTGCTAGTTTTACATAAAACTACTAAATAGTTTCCCCACTGGGTGTAAAGCGGATAAAACATCTAAATACACCACATTTACATTTAGTTCACAAGTATAAATCATGCTAACAATGCTTTACCTGTTCTAGGTTTTCAAACTGATTGTTCATGGACTCGTTCATATCCCTTAACTGCTTGTTAGCCTGTTGTAGTTCCTCTACTTTATTCTCAAGGTCTTCCAGTCGAGGCTTTTTGTATATCAACTCAGTACTTGCCTTTTTTGTTTCAAAGAAAGTGATTTGTCTAAATAAATTATCACGAGTTACATTTTTTATCATTTATGTGGCATAAAACAGGAATTTTTTGCCAAAAACAAAATTTGAAACAATTTACATCAAAGAACAATTAAAGATAACAGTTGTCAGTGAAATCTCTTAAAACTGATATAATTTTAAGAATCTCATCAATATGATATTGATTCAAGAATTTAAATTATCTGTAATAAAATTGCAAAATAAGAGATTCTAGTACACATCTAGCAAATTAAGAGTTGAGAGAGGATAGGTAATATACTAATTTTTCATAGGTGAACATAAACTCCTCTACAAAGCTGCAGCCTCTACAACAACATACCAGTAGCTCTTCCTTTTGGCTTATTAGATTATCTCGTACTTTTTCAAGTTCCAAGACCCTATCCCTAAAATTGAAAATAGAAAATAATATTTATGACTATTTTTTTTACAATATTAGTTGGATTTATTTTAATAAGTCTGGAAACATTATATATATGTGTGAAGGCAATTAGAAAAATAAAGAGAGAGTAATAACTCTGTATATTCAAAAGTAGAATAGTACATAGCATGCTCAAATTCTTTATAATCAACTTTCAAGTTACTCAATATACATTCATATTTTGGTCCTATGAACAGCTAGAATTCCTTTATAGGTAACTTAAAAAAAAATGAAAATTATATGCCATATTTTTGGTGATATCCAGGTACTTAAATACCTTGTTACACAATAGTAAAAATCCCCTGTTGTTCCTACCTCCAAGTTGATAACACTTTCAGTCTACATTTTCAGTCCTTCGAGATGCTGCCTTCTTATCACACTTTTCATTACATAACAAATCAGATCAAACAGTTCTGATGCTTAACCTAATCAGTATATCTTTTCATAGTACATCTGTACTCTAGCTGATACTAAATTCAACAATGGACACAATACATTAAGATGCTGAATGTTCCACAGTCATAAATCATGGAATTTTCTCAACCAACAAATTATTTTGCATATATTATATATATATATATATATAATGTAAAGAATATAGTACCTGAAATGTTCATTTTCGTTTCTTAACTGTTCCACTTTTCCTGTGAGTTGATCAATATCGTGTAGTTTGGCCAAACTATTTTCTGACTGAAATATACAATCAAATCATTCATGAAACTTAACAATATAGTTAATGACAAAAAAAATCAAAGTGAAATTAAACATTTTTTTCAACATAATATACCACCAAATTACTGATAATACTTGCATGCATTCCTAATTCTTCAAGTATTTTCTCAAAATATGTTAAAAATTAACCAAAAGTTCAATACAAAAGTCTTTTAGACTTCATGAACATATATAAGTTATGAATTCTAACATTTTGATTAATTCATCTAATTTTTGGAACTGAAACATTAGAATGAGATATAATGATGAACAAGTTTTAAGGATATTTACTACCGGGTAAATCTAATTAATGACAAAATTTAAGAACATTTACCGTAACAAGGTACATGTATTTTAATTTTCCTTGAAATTTTGATATCAAAAATAATTTTTGGTTTTGAATAATTTGATGAAAGTTTTTTTATTTTGAAGTGAATTGGTAAAGAAAACTACAGAAATCTATATAACTTCCAAAGCTGATTCAGAGGTTCATATAGGAAAGATTAAGGAAACTGACAATTTCACTTCAAAATCTCTACACTACTGGTCACCTATTCAAACAAAGACCGTAAACATATGTATCTATAAACTGCCAATATACTGTATACTGCCAACAGATTTCCACTGCCAGTAACACACTGACCAGAGGTAGTCACTACCCTAATGAAACTGTGATTTATTGTTTTCATTAAGTCTTAAGAAAGAGGGATCAAACCCTTAAGTAAAAATTCAATAGTCAACGAGGCTCAAGCTGGGAGAGACACAGAACGGAATTTAAGTGTATCAGACTAAAAAGTGCTCATAGGGACCTGAAAATGAAATGTGATTTTCTGCAAAGGTACCTCAGATATAGATCTTGATTTACAAAAAGATTTACTTCAAAAGGTTTTCAAAAACAAATGTTGAAGGCCGTTTAATTTGGCTGAGGAAAAAACAAACACTATTTCAAAATATTCATTGGGTATTTTGAATTTCATTTTAGTTCAATTACAATTTCTGGGGAAAAAAATGTGTAATTCATGCGCATTTCAAATATTCGTGTGAAAACAAATCATATTTTGAATACTCATAGATAGCTTTTGATCTACATTTCAGTTGTTCGGTTTTAAATTATTTTTTCTTAAAATTCTTAATCACACCAAAATATCTAGCCTATGTATATGAAATGTATTGAGATTTATTGCATATGACAATTTACTTGTCAAAAAAAAAGTAGTAATCAAACCTTTTTAGTAATTTTAATATTTATCTAAATGATTTCTCCCCAATTAAATTTGTTTAAAGGTAAATTAAAAGGTTGATTTTAACCTTGAGGTAACAGATTACTTGTAACTGTTTATAAAGAACAAAACAGGATACATTAAACATATGTTACACAGAAAAATGTCATAAATCAGCATTTAAATGTCCATATATATATTCATCAAAAAAAAATCTGTAGCCTTTACAAAATACACAAAATTACATGGTACAGATACATAAGTACAGTTGGTTACATGGCTCAGTAATTGATTGTGAGTATTATAATACTGGATAATCATATACCTCCCTCTCTAGCCCCTCATACTACTGTGAAGAGGAGCCAAGGGTATCAATGTTACCAATATTGGGTTTATCAAAGTAGAATTAATGGCTGTTTAAAAGTCCATGTAATCTTCTCAAAATACCATTTAGGCATCAGTCATTCTGTATCAATAATGAAAAGTGATATGGGCACCAGAAGGGGTAATTTCTGGATTTGTTTAGAAATAAAATCTGTAGAATTACAAAAATAAAAATTTGCATTTATCTTAATATCTCAAAATTAAATAGATGAATATCTGCTAAAATTATTCAAACAAATGAAAATACCCAACATATCATCCTTTTATAATAGAAATATTCAAGGTATCAATTTGTCAAGACCGTAATACAGAATAATTTCTTACTACAGAATTAAATCTACAAAATCCCTGTGTGGAGCCTCAAATTCATGACACCTTGATATGGCAAAGGGGGATTCTACTAATTAAATGACATTGCTAGCATTCTTGTCATATTTTTACTGTATCCTAGCTACTGCCATAGACATTGTAGAAATTGGAAATTTTGTTTATTTTTTTTTTTGTATTTTTTTCAAACTTTTTCTTCACATCTATAGATATTTAATTTTCTGTGTAATTAATTCTATTCAACAGGAAGTGGCAAAACTGGAAGAAACTGGTTACCTCTTGGCAAGACTTAGATAATAAGAAATTCTTACGCAATCAAAAGATTCCTCATCTCAAATTAACTTCTTTACCCATGAAGACACATTTAGATTCTTCTGATTCAAAGACTAGACCATTTCTTTATGAAATTTCAGGGGTGATTGAATTGAGGTATAGAGTAAATAACAAGTGAAAACTTTTTGTTGCCAAGGAAGTGAATATAGTCCAGAATAACAGGAAATGACTACCTGACAGATTAACAAAATGGCTGATAAACGAAACGGCAGGTGAATTAATGTAACAGCAGGAAGTTGACCTGAGTGAAGAAATAAGGAGTGATGGTACTGTGAGAAGTCAAAAATAGTTCTACAACAATAACAGCTGTGGAAATTGGTTGAAAGCAACATAAAATGCAGAAATGACATAAAATGACTACAAAAATTATATGTAGTCCAAAATTTCGGAATGGCACAATATCTGAAAAGGTTTTGCTAAGATCAAAAGATGTGATTGTAAACTGAACCAAATGAAGAGAATATGGTAAGAAAATCAGAATTCTGTAACACAAAATGATTTTGTAATTGGTTGAAATGAAAGAGCTTGAGAGCAGAATTACCACAGAATGATCCTCTGACGATGACTATACAGGTAATAGGAAATAATTATCTTAAATGAAAACGAAGGCCACAAATTGATGATAATATGTAAACTGAGAAATTCAGAGTTTGTCTGACAAGAAAGAGATAGGTTTATGATGAGGATCAAAAAAGAAAATTATTGGTGACTTATTGAAGAAAAAAAACAAGATTTTAGATAAGATGAAATATTTATTTGATATCAAAATGTGGCGTCACAGTACATAATTTAACTGTTAGGTTGATATAAACACTAAGTAAATCTAGGTATATAGGCTGTTTTCTTCAAAAACACATTTTATATTGGTATATACATATAACTTAAACTACAGTTGCATGCAGCACTCCTATATATTGCTAGAATTTTGAAGTCGGAGTATATCAATAAATGTATATCTATATTAACATTAATAAATAATTTCTAATGCAATATTTATAATCAATATATTATTAATTTTCCTAGTGCCATATACCTTTAAACAGAAAAGATATCTATATAATTTCCTGTTAACAAGGGGAGATATCTGCCCACCAGTATTTACACATCTACTAAATAGTTACTCCTAAATAAGTTTAGAATATGTAAACTGTACTGTATGTAGCATAGATAGATAAGGCTTTTTTTCTGGACTGGGACATAATTCTCATTGGTTCATGATGACACACCACCTGTATGAATTTTTAACTTCACTGTATTCAACAGTTTGATATCATCTTATTATCAAACAAATACAGCGATTTAAGATATCATCTTATTATCAAACAAATACAGTAATTTAAGTATGATGATAGAATAAGAATACAAATAGTCCAACAATATCCTGTGGTTGTGGAGTCATAACGTCATAATCACCAGATGTTGACATTAAACGATGTACGCTTACAATCTTCATAATTTCCACCGTATAACACCTGTATCAGGACAGTTACTTAACATAAGCTACGGGGTATGTGCTAATGAATTGCATCAACAGAACTTTGCTATCAATTAACATGCATTAATAGTTTCAGTTCCTGCTATCTAAATTTTTAAGCATATTCTTTAAATTTAACGTAATATAAAACTTACAAGTCTAATTTCTTTTGGTGTTTTTTCCCTTTTAAGATTACTTCTTAAATTTACAGGTCAAAATGTTAAATTTATGTTTCTTAAAGTAATAGATTTCTTTTTAGGTTAACAAAAAACATCTGAATACATGTCTGTTAAATGTAACAGTATAATTTTTATCCTTAGTATTTGTAACCAATGTTCAGTTTGTATCAGATAATTGGTTTTTGACTCATGTACAGTATTTGGTTTGTGACTGATATTTGGTTTGTGAATGATATTTGGTTTGTTAACGATATTTGATTTGTAACAGATATTTAGTTTTTGTCTAATATTTGGTTTAATTGTGACCAATATTTGGTTTGTAACTGATATTCGGCTTCTGACCAATATCATAATTTGTGATTTGTGACCAATATTCAGTTAAAGACTTTGTAAGGAAATGTCACCTAAACAGATTACTATCACATCCATCTCCCCCACATTATCACTGTGGCCTGTAACAATCTAGGAAGACCAATCCTCGAAAGTTTATGTTGTATAACCAATCCTAGAAAATTCCACATGGGAATTTGTTTCACACCTGGAGGCCTCTGATAATCGGTTTGCATTTGTGCAGTTATTTACTTCATGATATTTCTCCCAGAAACGTCCAAACCTACATTTCTAATTATCAATAAAAGTTTTAAAAAATCTACCAATTAAGTCAGAAAATATTCCTGCTGGTAGTAGAATAGGCAATAAGTACTTTCATTAAAATTATTCAACAAAACAGTCTCCCCCCCCCCTTCCCTCCCAAAAAAATGTCATTATACACATGAAATATTTCTAAAACAAAACAGTTGCAGTGACAACAATAATGTGAGGTTTATTTCATCAGAAGTAGAAGAATATGCGGTGCAAAGAAATAATGAACAACAGCAAAAATTTCTGATGAAGGTCTACACAAGGTCAATTTTAGACACCATTTATGCATAATACATTTATGTCCAAATGAATTTTCTTTTTGGAGCCAAATGAAATGTAATTTTGGTATTTTTTATAGGGGTAATCCAATTTAAATTTTCAACCTTTGGCAAAATTTCAAGGTCACGATATTGAGATGAACTGTTCAAGGACAAATTTAAAGGTCAAAGGTTATTATAAATGTCACCTCATATGGCAATTTATAGTTAGAAAAAAATCATCATTTATTAGAACATCACCACACGCAATACACACAGCGAAAATGCAAGAGAAAAGCTGTGATGACAGAAAATGTGACCCATTCACCCATAGAAAATGAATGGACTCTCTGTGATTGTTTTGGATTGTGCTACTGTTGGCTAGAGGGGTGACAAGGCAGAGCTGTAGTCTCTTACACTCTTTGTCAGGACTTCCTTCTGAGTTTCCAAAAGTTTTATCATCTGTTCGTTCTCTGCTGTTTCTTGTATCAATTTTCTGTTTTCTGCTTTTAATCTGCAAGGAAAAATGATTTTATTAAGATTAAATAGAAAAGAATTGCAACCTTCCATTTTTTTCTTTTTTAAATAAATCCTAAGAAATCAAACTTTATTGTTTGCAAATCATTCAGGAAACTAAATTATGACAGCATGAATTTTACCATTTATAGCTTTTAATTATAGGAAACAAAGTTATTTTCATTAAAAACATAAACAAATATCAAATTTCATGTTTCACAGGGTTTCAAACTCATGTGCTTAAATTTTAATAAGTCATAAAGGAAATTACCGGTAAGGAACAAAATGAAAACATCAATCTGTTTTTAGAATTGGGGAGAAGGGAGACAACAAATGACATTTTCAATGGGAATAATTCATGTAACACATAATACAGGATAACGAAAGGGCGGTACTAGTATCTCCAGTGGTGATAGAACGTAACAGAGTCCGCAGTACTAGTATCTCCAGTGGTGATAGAACGTAACAGAGTCCGTGGTACTAGTATCTCCAGTGGTGATAGAACGTAACAGAGTCCGCAGTACTAGTATCTCTAGTGGTGATAGAACGTAACAGAGTAGTGGTGATAGAACGTAACAGAGTCCGCGGTACTAGTATCTCCAGTGGTGATAGAACGTAACAGAGTCCGCGGTACTAGTATTTCCAGTGGTGATAGAACGTAACAGAGTCTGCGGTACTAGTGTCTCCAGTGGTGATAGAACAGCTAGGATACCAGCGCAGGATACCATCTTTTAGCACCATTCCATCACCAATAGGTTGTTTTTTTGTATGTTTGATTATCTAACGTCCTATTAATAGCCAGGGTAATTTAAAATGGCTTTCCATGTATGGAGGTATGTTGTGTGTATGAAGTGCAGGTGTGTGTTTTGGGAGACTGCTGTAAATTCATATTGTGTCTTCATGTATAGCGGAACTGTTGCCCTTTTTATAGTGCTCACTGAAGCATACCATTGAAGACAATTAGCAACACACCCCACCTGGTCACATTATACTGACAACAGACGAACCAGTCATCCTACTCCTGTTATGCTAAGCTCTAAACTAGTCCAGCACAAACCTTATCACATATCACATGTTACATGAGTTATTCCCATTTCATGATTCACTATTATGATTAAGCGTCCTTACTTTATGACATCCTCCTGCTGTTCTGATAATGTCTCACACTCCTCCTTCAATGCTCTGTTTTCTGTCTTGACCTTTGCACCCTGTGGGGTAAAGATTAGCAAGGCCATCGCATCACACCATTAGCAAAACACACATTAGCAATCAATGCTACAATCTAGCTAATCTCACTCCACATAGCACACTAACTAAACCTCTACAGGGGATATAACGCTAACTTGGTTGATTCTAACGAACAATCCCTCTTAAAACTAAATCAGCAAAGTTCTTTGATGGAATTGGAAATCTTTCAAATAACAAATGTAATGAATATTCGACATTATTTCTCCCATTCTGAAAAATGTACCCTCATTAGAAAATATTCCTTTTTTGTCCCGATGCAGGACTGGTTATTGTTTCCAAAACTAAAAAACTTTTTTTCCCTGAAATAAATCTACCCTGAAATCATACAAAATTTTTATTCTCAATAGTTAAAACTCTGAAAACACAAAAAACATGAACATCAAACAACTGTACACACAGAACTACAACAACAAGGACTATTTGAGGTGAAGACATATATACTTACAATTGCTTCTAACTCTTCACAGCGGTCCATTAGGGCCTGTATTTCGGACTCTTTTTTATGGACAGAGGCAGTTAAGCGGTCACATGTATCCTTCCATGTGTCCAGTTCTTCTTGTGTTGCCATGGTGGACGACCGGATATCTTCGTTCGCTTTTCGCAATTTCTTGAAAAGAAATCAAATTCATAAATATCTGGTATGTGAAAAAAAATATATCACAAAGATACATTAAAAATTTCAGTAAGTATACAGGTTTTTATCCACACATATTTAAACATGAAAACTGATCAAAATCAATTTCTACATTGCTCTTATTATTAAGAAACTTTCTAGTTTTGTAATAATGATCAGGCCAATAACCTGATAGTGTAGTATCTGAAAATTTCATTCCTTCGTTGGAGCTTTACTTTAATTCTTCAGATATATATCTGAATAGTTTAAAATGAATGAAAACCAATCAAAATCATAATCTGTTTAAAAAGCTGCATAAGACAACAAATCTATCTTTCAGTCTAGATATGAAAAGGGAGACAACTGAGTTTATCTAATTTCTGGGCGTAGGTATTTTGTTTGAAACATGAAATACAGCTTAACATAGTACCATTAGGAAATCAGCCTTGCAGTAAAGCATCAAGAGGATCTGAAATAACTCCAAAATATTTTAAAACATATACATACTGTTTCTAACTCTTGGTTCTTATTATGGTAATGGGAATTTTCATGGCGGAGTTCTCTCAATTCATTCTGAAACAGAAAGAAAATAGGAATTAATACTCAGTATAAATGAATTACAATTTCAAGACATCAATTGTTTTCATCTTCAATATTTTGATTTCAGTATTAGAGAGATAAATTTCTGTTTTACCTTCAGAGCTTGAAGAGTTTCATCAAATTCTTCTCTTTCACGCCTCATGTCTTTTGATTTTCCATCAGCCATCTGTAAACAGATGAAATATATAAACAGTTGAACCACATAAAAACTGTACACTGAGATTGAGTATAAAGTGGATTATTGTTCATCAAACCATTCACCCCTGAAAATTTATAATGGGTTGTCTCAGGTCTTGAAGTAGAAAAGTCTAAATGTGACTTCAGGGATGAATGACCTGGAGTTAAAACAGAGATATTGGATACACCAAATATTATACTATTAGACTGTTTGTGTATTCTTGAGTCCAAATTTAAAAAGTCTGATTTCAGTAAAGTTGGGCTTTCTTTGTTCTATGGGATGTCATTGTAATCAGGTGTCAGTAAAGACAAGTTTCACTTTATGCAGGTGTCGGTAAAGACAGGATAATTTTACATTTTTCTTGAAATATGGACAGATTGATTCCATTATACAATCAAAACCATAGAAAGACTGCTTCCATGTTCCATGTTGTTTTATTTGTTCAAATTGAAATATAAATTGGAAGAATCAATCAATTCACTTCACACATCAAACAGTTAGGCTCCGCCCAGTCTATCATTAGTTAACAATCTTGAATATTAAAGCACAGCATTTTAAATTTAAATTCAACAACTCATAATAATTTGTGGAAGCATTAGATATTGCTTTTCTCGATATTTGAATTCACACAAAGCAGGTCATCAGCAATATTTGTACCAAAATTTTAGAAATCATGGATTTAAAAATTCATGTCTAGGTAGCTTTACAAATAATTGGAAACAAAGTAAACAAAATATTATCCAGACATATTGTTACTACCCAGGTAAACATTTTTAGCCCAAATACGATTCAAAAGGTTTCAACGATTCAAAATGTCATATTTATTTTCCAAGAAATGATATTCTTTAAGAATAGCTAAATATACTGTCATAGTAACTTTGTCGGCATATTCATATGTTAGTCATTCTAAAAATGAATTATATGATATACATAATAATGTATCGCCATTAATACTCAACAAACAGGATGAATCAAAGATCTATAAAATAAGCCATCCACTAAATGGTGAATATTCACAGTATACATGGGGAGGGATATACCCATGTAATGTCAATTAACATTTATTTAGTGAGTATACATGTATATACTATACCAAAATAAGTTAATATGTTGATTTTGAGATACAAAAACTATGTGTCATTATTTTTATGTGATTTTACCCACACCATTTTGGGATCTGGAAACCCCTCTATTACTGAGGGATATTCAAATATCAAGGTATTATCACAATTAAGCAATAAACTGTTACCAGATTGGACATACAGCTGATATGAAGCCCATCTGGAAGGAAGATAAATAGAATGGTTAGGGTGCTATTATCTTTCTGACGGATGGCTTCATATCAACTGTATGTCCAATCTGGTAACAGTTTATTACTTATATTTCCATTACGATCATTCAAATTCAAAACTTTACACGTATATCTTTTGAAATCTCAAATGAAAACTATGCGATGATATTTTTCAATACATGCTATTTTGTCAACATGAAAATACTATATGATTTCAAAGACCGCATAACTTTAAAACCACGTTTTAGATCATTTGACCGTTATGTATAGGCGTAAGTATAAATTGTATACATTGTCCATGACGCGGCAGATGTCAAATATTCATACGCTTGACCAGATTGGAGTTCATAGCCTGATATTAATAATCTGGTTTAACATAGACCAAACGTAAAACTGAAAGTAGAATGGAAATACATAATGATAAACCAAGCATATGTATATAAATATTTTAATGACAAACCATTACATATTTTCCCACCACAATATACTTACTAACTGATCAGGTTTCTGAACACACTATGGTAAACATATCAGAATCAACACACATACTCAACATTCAGCATATTACTACAGTAAATGGCAAATTGTTAAAAATTTGATTCCACAAAAAGTCAACTCCAACTAAAAACCTCATAAACTAAATTAGTTACCACATCATGGATCAACTGTGTATAAAGAAAATTGTTTATTAGAAACAAAATTTGGAATGTAAATGCTAATCTAAAATTCAAATTTTGGAAAAAAAAAAAAAAAAATACCATATCTTCATTCCAACTTCAAAGTTGTTTATAGAAAAAGTTTGTGCTATATATCCAAATCAAAAATCTAAAAAAAAATCATTTTAAAGATGATAATGCCTGAAAGAAAAACATAACACTGACTCATTCCATGCAGTTAGTTCAGGTCACATTGGGAAAAATTTACTGACAAGGGGAGATAACTCAGGTAAACAAAGCTGTAAAGATCAGGATTTTCACCTATTTTCCAAATTCTATGACGCTGTGTCTCCACTGTCCCTGCCCCCTAGTGTTCAGATAAATCTACTACATTTTTATGATACTTTTTTTAGAACAAAAGAATTTTAAAATATTGTGTTAAAAATATAAATAGAAGGATCCAGACTTTGTAGAGAACTTTATGGATACAAATATAGAGGCCCCACTGGATTGCAATCTCACAGGTGAATTTTTATGTGAAAATATGGGAGAACAATAATAAAAGGCATGTATATGTAAAAGGAATTATATCCCCATATCATTTTCAATGAGAAAATGAGCTTGACCATAAATTCTTTTTCTTTCTATAAGCTAAATTTAATTCCCAATTTGTGACCTGAGCTTCACAAATAATCTTTCCCAGCTCTTTAACAAAATCTTCCCTTCCAAAGCAACTAATATACTATTTATCTCTCCCTTTCAGTGTGGTTTGGGTTGATTTTGTTTTTAACATTGATAAATATGCTAGGATTGGAGAGATGAGAGGCCAAAAATTCAAGAGAAAACACACATATCAACCATCACAGCAGCATAGGAACTGTGTTTAAAATTGGCCTCAAACCCATGACCGAGAGGTGAAGAGCAAACATAACTGTCATATTCTGTAACCGGGAAGGAGGGAGCTGGATGATTGTGTAGGTAAAGGGGACACTCTTAAAGAAAGTAATCAAAGAGCCTTGGAAAAAACATTAGGACAAACTTTAGGAGCACAGAAATTAACACTTTTGTCCTCTCAGGAAAAAAATCAGGGGTGTTCAAATGTCGTTACAGGGCAAACCAGGACATGGGCTACAAGGAAAGGACCATACCAGGGGCAGGGGGAAAATAGGACACCAAGGGCAGGGGCAAAATAGGACACCAAAGGCAGGGAGAAAATAGGACACCAAGGGCAGGGGCAAAATAGGACACCAAGGGCAAGGGCAAAATAGGACACCAAGGGCAGGGGCAAAATAGGACACCAAGGGCAGGGTAAAATAGGACACCAGGGTCAGGGGCAAAATAAGACACCAAGGGCAAGGGTAAAATAGGACACCAAGGGCAAGGGCAAAATAGGACACCAAGGGCAGGGGCAAAATAGGACACCAAGGGCAGGGTAAAATAGGACACCAGGGTCAGGGGCAAAATTGGACACCAGGGGGAGGGGCAAAATAGGACAATTAAAAGCAATTAACATGCAACCAAATATAAAGACTTGCCATTTTATTGTAGTATTCCATGGATAGTACTCGCTGTATAGGAAATAAAATATAGTAAAGTACTCGCTGGATAGGAAATAATGTACAGTAATTATAAAATTAATTTGTTTTTCTTTTTTAATATTGTTATTTCATTAATATTTTTATATTAGATATCAGGTAAAAATCTTTCTTACTCTGCAGCTGCTATTTTTTATGTTCTTAATTATTTTTTCAATGATTTTGTAATGAAGCTGTACGCTTCGTTGTTAATTTTTCCAAAAATTGTATTAACAGAGACTTCGACGAGACTTTTCTGGGCACAAGATCTCCAGACCGCGCCGAGACTTTCAGTTTTCTACCGGTCCTTGAGAGGTGAGGTTTATATCTGTTGCCCATCCTTTCCCTAATTTGCTGTTATCCTGTAGTATGGAAATGCGTTAACATTGCTGTGTGTGTATTTTTCGCTGTCAGTCAATATTTTTCTATATTTTTGAGTTTGAAATATTTGTGAAATTGTGCAATGTTGGACTTGGCATGTCTTGCTTTTGGACGGGTTTGGCATGTCTTGCTATTGGACGGGTTTCGATAGTGATTAATAGTCTTCACTCTTGAGAGCCGTTGGTAGGCCAGAAAAGAGTGGGAGCTTCCTGTATTGAGTTTCGGGGTTAGCCATTAAGAAGATATTTTGTGAGTCTCCGCTGGAGAACAGTGTTTGTGAAATTGGAGGTTGAACTATCGATAATCGGTGTAGTTATCTTTTTTTCAAAATGTAAATGTATCTCTGAATTTTATTTTGTCATTTTCTGCAGAAAGAACATATTTACAATGTGATTATTATTTTTTTTTCTTTTTCTTTTTTTTTTTTCTTTCTGAAAAATAATAACTACAATTTCTAATTTCTCTTATTTTCTTCAATTTTTTTTTTTTTTTTTTCTGAAAAATAATACTGGTACCTATAATTTTTCTAAATTCATGATAATTCCATAATCAGCTTTTTTCCTTATTTAGAGTTATCTACCCATTTGATATAGGTATTGATCGTTATTATGTCCTTCTCACACAAATACCTGGTAAATGATTATGCTACTGTCACATAGAAATGACGGAATAGTGGCTAGTCAATACCACAAGGGCAGATAACTCTGTATTTCACAGACAGAAAACACTAAATATAGAGTATTTCAAGGTCAGGATAAGTTTGTATACCTTGCTGAGTCTCTCGACCTCCATTCTCAATCTGTCCTTCTCCTGTTTAGCGAAGTCCTGTTGCTGTGACGACAGTTTCTTACTGTTCTCTAGCACACTGATTTGTTCCAGCGCCCGCTCATAGTAGGCTTTAACAGAGGCTAGATCTGATGAAATTTCCTGGTTCACCTGCAGAATAACATTAGTGTGATAATAATATTGGACTGTAAATAAGTTTTACAGACCTAAACCCAGTTTCACGAACATTCCTTAAATTAAAGAAAATTGTAAACTTAAAACTCCCCATAAAAAAGCATTGCAGAATTTTAGCAACCTCCTTAATTCACTTTTTTAAAATTATTTTCCTGGTTTAGATTTTTAAAAAACAAAATTCAGTCATAAACGGACTAAACTAAGAATGTTTACCTTTAGTTATTAAGGAGGTGAATTAAATTTGTGCTTTTTGTTTTGAGAAAATGAGGCCTGATGTGAATAATAATCATCAAGACAGAAATTCTTTTAAATTGTAGTAATTTAAGGTGAAAAAGCATTTGACCTTGTTGGTATTTCTTAAATTTTCATTTCACATACAGTTAAATGTTTCACCAGTAATAATGTTGCACTGATATTAGACTGTGAATATTTTACCTGTTTCATTTCTTGGAGAGCTTCATCCAGTGCATTTTTCTCATTATCTTTCTTCTTTGCTGTTTTCTTGACCTTGTCGACCTCGTCCTGAAGGTCGTTTATTTGTTCTTGCATTACACTATTGGCCTGAAACATTAAAATAATATCTATTCATTTGATGTTCTGCAGTTGTTATTTCGTTTCATCAAGAACAGAATTTATACAAAACAAAGCTAAATCTAGGCAGCATAGCATTCACCAAACAAGAATAACAATAATTATGTTAACTCATTCACCCCTGAAGACACATATAGACTCTTCTAAATCAAAGACTAGTGCAGTCCATTATGAAATTTCAGGGGTGAATGAGTAAAATTGCTTGTTGGACTGAATAAGTCATTTTCAAGTGAGAAATCCCTGTAGTAGCTGTAGCTTTGTCATATAACTATGATAGACTAGTAAAATGTCATCAGGAGGAAATGTCACATAAGAAAGACAGCACCGACCAATACATTTCTCAACTCCACAGAAATAACATTGATCAATGTGAAGAGAGTGGTGAGATACTGAATAACAGTTCCTCTATTCTTCACTTGATGTTAAAATTGCCAACAATCAAACAAAACGAACATTGAACAACTTTAACTTCAAATTACAAATATCAATAGAACATTTTTCAAGAATACACTGCTGTCTGCAAAACTTTCCCAAGGTATTCATCAACAATGACGTTCTATAACCTTGTGTTGCTACTTGCAGGTTTTCTGTTCAACAAATGATTACCTTTTCTGTATTTGCATATTACAGAGTTGCCTGTCATTGTTGGTTGGTATTGATTGTAACGTAAAAAATTTCAGGAAAAACAACATGAATTTTACTCAAAAGGTTATGATACATACCCTCAAGGGAGATAACTCTGTAATACACAACGATGGAATTGATACTGACCCGATCTAGTTGTTCTTTGTTGACGAGGAGTTGTTGGAATTTGTTGTTGAGGTCCATCTTTTCCTGGAATAGTCTGTCTTTTTCCAAAATAGCACTAGAGGCCTTGGCCTGCATGTCTGTAGCCTTTACCTTGTGATTGTCCAGCTTCTTTGCCAAAGTTTGCTTCTCCTAAAGGGAGTGAAATACAAGCAGATATAAAGACCACATCAGAATGAAATTATTTTACCTTCAATATTTTTTGATGGTCACAAAAATTACTACAGTGAAACCTAGCTCCCTTAGCGCCAACCTCAGTTTAAAGACCACCTTATTTAGACCATGCACTTTCTTATGATCTCAAATGGCCATTTACCAAACAATTACACCTGTGTATAAAGACCACCTGGCTAAAGAGACCAATTTTCCATTGTCCCTTGGATGGTCTTTATAGACAGGTTTGATTGTGTAGGGTTTTTTAATATATATTTAATGAAGTGTTATGAATCCTTCATCAGGATCATGAAAAAGTCCTAATCTCTCTTAATTTTAGACTTGGCAAATCAAAGATGACTTTACAAAACTTTATTAAATCATTATTATTGGCTAAGTCAAAAATCAAGTCTAAAGAAGATACTTTCAGGTCAACTGAATTACCATATATGGAACAGACAAAATCCCTGTGAGAGTTATTCCCCTTGTAGTCATGCACGTGATTTGTACAGATATTGATCAATGGAAAGTGTGATTTATGAATGGGATTTGTTTAATACGCATAGCAACGTGTAGTATTTTCAGGGGTCACTGTCTTTAATTTCCCCTGCAAACCAAAATTTTGATGATTTAATTTTTAAATGAAATTCATCGTGTGTATTAATAAAATATAAACATTTTCACCGCACTTCGATTCCGGGAAATTCATCATTTTTTAACAATAATGATTTAAATCTACTGTTTTATATTACAGCTAATGCAAATCAGTACGTTATCAGACATTTCATTGTAACTGTCAACAAACTCCATGACCAAATGCTTAAGTAATATACATAATACATAACAAAATTTATTTGTCACAAATTATTTTGGATTTGCTGTTCGTTTACTTTTATGGTATATTGTTTCATTTTTACAATACAGTCAACGCATATCGTTTTCCAGAAAAAAAGTAGTAGGGTCTACTTCAGGGTTCTGTGTTGTAATAATATTGGTGTATATAAGACTATACGAAGAAAGGTTCAAATGAGCAGAATTTATTACTCTCTAAAATACCTTCTTCATAGAGGAAGAGGCTTATGAAGATGTCTCGACTACTGGTGGGAGTGTACGACTTGTGCATAAGACGATAGTAATGAAACAGATCAATCTAAGATGAGCTCTAGATTTATATATCTATCTTTTGACAACATATTTTCATGTAACACATAAGCATATAAATTACTGCAACTCTTTGTGTATTCAGAACGTCACATGGTAGAATTTGGTTTTATAGAAAGAGATTGAATAACTTTCATGTGCGACATAAAATATGTGATGTGAAACTTAAAAAATACAAGAAAAGAAAATTTAGAAGGAAATTTTAAATGATTTGAGAGATTTTGTTATGCATATTATGTATATAACTAAATATTTGGACATTTCGATATAATGCATATTAAGTATATGTTGTAGTCGAACAGATACATGAAGTATAATAGATAAATGATCTTTAATCACGGTTAAAATTGCTAAATTAAACACGTATTGTTTTGTTAGCTGTATTATAAGGGCCGTGCCCTTCATTCGGGCACGAAGTGCAAAGCACTTCTAAGGTAACACACACATGAAAATATAAGAAAAAACACAATCTTTCGAATTCAATCCAACACACTGACAGCTTCAGTTTGCGGCCACCATTGTTATACCCACTGTAAAAAATCCCATCAGCATGAATGCGATGCTTTGAAGTCAGCTCATTATATAATCAAGCGGTTCAAACACTTTTATGATCCGATAAACATAATCTTCATCCGGCAGAAGATCGGTACTATTGCTCTTTGATTGCAAGCGTTCAAGTGATAGACCACTTTCAATATAATCAGCTGACTAAAAACGGAATATCTGTTACGGAAATAAAATGTGGATTTCCTTCTCAAATAGGGGTTTTGGGGACAAGGACAGAGTGTGAATATATGAATAAAAAAAATAAACAGAAAATTTGGCACCATTATTCCCATAAATTGGACTTTTTAACATTGCATAATTAATGGTTTACTGAAACATCTGGCTGCACCCTTTAACAAATCATATCATCAAAATTGTGGTTCGCAGGGGAAATTAAAGACAGCGTGACCCCTGAAAATACTACGCGTTGCTATGCGTAGTAAGCAAATTCCATTCATAAATCACACTTTCACAAGGGGAAAAACTCGCATGGTAATTTTGTTTGTTCCATAATCCATATATGGTAATTCAGTCGACCTGACTTTCATGATCCTGAAGCCAGGATAAATGTTTTCCTGCAAATTACTTTAAAGAGGAAGAAAATTCTATAACATTGACATGGATATCACAAGAACTTTTCTGATAATTACGGCACAATGACACATTAAATGTGTTTATTAAGTAAAAGACTTACAGAGCAAAGTAACCCATTCACCCCTGAATTTCATGATGGACTGGTCTAGTCTTTGATTTAGCAAAGCCCAAATGTGTCCTTAGGGATGAATGAGTTAAACTATTCATTATTTTGGATTCATCATCAGAAAGTTTATTTTTTAAGTAACAGATATGAATTAAAACTTTTCATAGATGTAGTAGATATTCAAAATAAAGCAGCATAACTTTATGCATACTCAAGTGTATCCTGCTTGAGTTTGTAACTATGTTATTCAATCACATATCCTTTACTCACATCGGCTATAGACTTCCAGGACGAAGCCAGTTTCTCATTTTCTTCCTTCATTGAATTGGTCAGTGCTCGGAGTTCTGACAACTGGCCTGTTAACTCAGCGAGTTTTCTTGTGAGATCAGCATTCTCCTATTTAACGAAAATAACTTAATCATATAACAATTCCTCATTTGAAAATTAGAGAAAAAGAAGCAGAATTTCAATTACATTTCAGGGGTTGAATCATACTTGTGATCACTTTTTTAATTCTTTGTTTACAATAGTGGGAGAGACAAGATATTGTACTTGAAGCATGTAACGTTCCCTCGAAACGAGCACGAAACGCAAACGTTTTTTATTTGTTAAATGCAAACGAAAAACGAATACCGTAAAACGAAAAAACCATTTCATCAAGCGCTAAACGCAAAACGAAAAACTCAAATGAAAAACGAAAAACGTGACCGGAAGGCCAGAATGCGATCATAAATGTCGATCGGGACTCCGGTATTTCGATATTCCTTATCAAATATCAATGAATAACATCCGGTAAACGAATTGCAAACGCAAATGAATGAAAGCCCAAACGAATCACATCGCAAACGAACGCAAACGAAATTGAATCAAAACGCAAACCAACGAAAACGCAAACGAAAAAAGCTCGACAAACAAAACTAAACGAAAGAAACGCAAACGAATGTAGAACGCGTTTGAGGGAATGTCAGATGCATTAAGTACTGTTAAGTATATGTAAGGATTACATGATTTTAAGCATGGAATATCAAAAGGAAGTGAAAGTTCATTAACACTTTACAATTTTGCTCTTTTGCTACTTGTCTTAAATGTGTTCTATTAATGCATAGAACTTGGCACAAGTTATTGAGCTCATATGAAGCCCACTTGTCCTAATATACATTCAGACTAAATTAGCCCATACTAAAATTGTAGGGGTAATTAAATGTTATTTACCTCTTTGAGTCTGAGGACTTCCATCCTTAGGTTTTTGTTTTCCTCCTCCATTGGTTCAAACCTCTCTTTGGCTAGCCTCATGCTCTCTTTAGAAACTCCTACCTCTCGTGAAAGTGTTTCTTTGTCCTACAAAGAAAAACCAAAATTGTTATTCACAAGATTTGAGTTGCAGTAGGACAACTGCATACCTATAGTACCGTATATGCTTCTGTTACTAGTAATCCATTTTTGTGACAATTAGATCATAAAGTTGTGATAGAACAATTGGTTAATTAGGTTTAATGTCCAATTAACACTTTTAGTCGTTTAGGATGGCCTCCAATATATAGAATGTGTTGTGTGTTACAGTAGGATTTGGGAGGCTGCAGTTCATTTCTGATGTCCTTTGTTAAAGCTATCTCATTGAAGCATTACACCAGAGATACTGAACAGTATACCCCACCTTGTCACATTATACCCACAATGGACAAAGCAGTCACATCAAGGCCAGATAACTCTGGATAAAGAGAGGTCTCAGAACATAAGGTATTATTATAAGGGCAGATAACTCTGGATAAACAAATTCTCAGTATGCAGGATATTATTACATGGGCAGATAATTCTGGATAAAGAGATTCTCAATACATAGGGTATTATTACATGGGCAGATAACTACAGATAAAGAAATTCTCAGTACACAGGGTATTATTACATGGGCAGATAATTCTGGATAAAGAGATTCTCAATGCATAGGGTATTATTACATGGGCAGATAACTACAGATAAAGAAATTCTCAGTACACAGGGTATTATTACATGGGCAGATAACTCTGGATAAAGAAATTCTCAGTACACAGGATATTATTACATGGGCAGATAACTACAGATAAAGAGATTCTCAATGCATAGGGTATTCTCAGTACATCAGGTATTATTACAAGGGCAGATAACTCTAGTTAAGAAAAGTCTCAGTATGCAGGATATTTTGTCTGTACCTGTTGTAGCTTCTGGTTCTCTGCCTCTAACATCGTCAGTGCTTTCGTGGACTGGTCCAGGAGGTTAATCCTCTTTTGGTTATCAGTCTCCGCCACCATGTGCTGGGCTTGTAATGACCGGAGGGCAAAATCTAACTTATCTATTCTGTAATGGACAAAACACATCTTGTCTAAATAAATTGTATCTTTATACACACAATTTACATTTTAAGAATTCTGTTAAAAGCTTAACACAATAACATTGAGGTGCAATTCATTTCTTCTAAAACTCATGTTGTCTATTCTGCATATATCACAAATGTAACGTTAGGTTTTATGAGTGTAATGACATATTTTTTGCTCACTATGGTAACAATGTCACAATATTCACACCTTCCCACAAGGGAGATAACTTCGGTAATATGCAAAGATGGAATATTATGGAGTAAATTAGAGGTGAATATTTTTGCTTAGCTGATGAAAATTAAATATTTCCAAAAAAAAAAGAAGCTTTTAATGTTGCCTAAGACTTATTAAATACATTAAAACATAAATGCATTCTTACCTATCTTGCATTTCTTGCCTGAGTCGGATATTTTCCATTTTGAGTACATCTTTATCTTGTTCAGCTTCTTCTAACATTTTTATTTTCTTTCTATATTCCATTTCTTTAAACTTAAGGTCCTCTACTAAGATTGTGTTTCCTTTGGCAGAGTTCTCTATTTTTCCTAGCCTTTCACTTTGGAGCTGAAAGAAAAATCATTCATCAAATATCGCAACACCACCATATGGAAACTGGACAGGATGGGACGGGACAAAAGGGGTGGGGCACAATGGGACGGGACAAAAGGGGTGGGGCACAATGGGACGGGACAAAAGGGGTGGGGCACAATGGAAAGTGATGTAAAGCTATAACACTCAATCTCCTCCCCATTTCATCATGATACTGCAAACCAACTGTATTTCCCGTGCAATTTACTTTAGCTAATTTCGCAATCCAAATGATTTTGTGAAAGTTTATCTCCACAAATCAATGCTACAGCATTTATTTTGAAAGGAATTTCCATTACATTTTTAAATCCGCATATGTTGATCCTGGTGACACTGTTTTCAATTGGAATTCACAAATATTTAGTAACTGAGAAAGAAAGATGGTTTCTGTACCAAGGTGAATAAATTTATTCATTGTATGAAAGATGCAAGAAAGGAACTACAAATATGTATTGTATGAATTAATTTGGAGTACAATTCTTTTTTAAATAGAGATGGTTGACAAGGTTTTACATGAAAGACTAGCTGTACTTGTGTTTAGATAATTTAATATTTCATGTATCTTACCTCAAGTGTGTCCTGGGCTTCTTTGAGTTTATGCATTAGTACACATCGTCGATTCTCACTATCCTCAAGAGAGTTACTCATGCACTGGAGGGACCGGTCTAGGTTAGGGTTGTAGTGACTAGAATTCAGGGGGGATAAGTCCTGGGACATGAACGACCCGTTTAGTCTGTTCATGGACTGTGACCGCACCATTGGACCGGAACCGAGTCGTGGCGTGAGTGCCATATCGTCCCCAGAATTAAAAGATCTCTTCATAGAGCTGTTCAACAAAGAGACATTTTCATGTAATAATACATTTCCTCAAACAGTGATTTTGCTGTAAAATCTACAAGTATAAGACCTTTTATAATTATCTGAAGAGGCATTCGAAGACCCATCAATGGATAATGCTTACAGACCACTGATTGTAGACAGAGACAGTAAACCTAGAAATGGAGTCATATCAGGTCTTTGCATTTTACAGAGTAACCTCCCTTGCGGATAGGTATTCATTGTGACATCATTATATGGAGAGCGACACTCACCTAGTTCTGAAAAATATGATGTTTAGCTAACAAACATGCGATGTCACACTCAATAACTACCTGTAAGGGCAGATAACTCTTTAATATGCAAAGACAAAATATGTGATAAACCAATAACTATGACTTACTCATTCAACAGATAATCACCAAAATGTCTTTACTGTGGGCAATATATAATATAAGGTGAATATAATGATGTTAAAACAGCTGTGGAAACGTTAAAGCCCAAAAGTACAAAAAAAAAGTTGTCTTTTTGACTTGTATCTCTAGACTCAACTATGAATCCGGCACAAAGTGGCCACATTTTTTCCCCTTAACATATATTCCATTGAAAACATATGACATATCTTTGAACTGAAGCAGATGGTGGCTTACTCAACACAATAACATTCCCTGTTCTAAATAACAAACATTTACCTGAAACCACTGTCATTGTCTGGGAAGACTGTGATCTTTGAATCCTGCCATGACGCTCGCATCGGAGAATGGCGAGGGACTATGAGAGGGTTGCTGTTGAAATAGCCCTGCATGTCTACGTCGGGCTTGTCCCTCACGGGGACTATGTCTACCTGCTGAGGAAAAAACAACACAAGACATAAACATCAATATTTGAATATTGTTGTAATAAAATTCATCTTTATCTTACTATCATTGGAGCCATGGCAACACTCAGGTGGAGATATCTGAAGTATAAGCAGTACAGAGAACCACCATATATACCTCAATAAGCTTAAACAAGAACAACCAGGACTCGCCAAAGCTGTCATCCAGGGGTATACCCCTCCCTCATATAATCTGTAAAAGGATTACTGCTACTAAGTTTCATTGAAATCACTCGTGTAGTTTAGAAGGAGTAGTCTAAGGGAGAGGGCATAAAATGTCTGCCTCTGTAATGGCCCTGGGAACAGGACAGGATTGGACAAATGTGTCATCATACATTGCCCCTGTTTCATCAAGTGAAGGTATAAAGTGGAGGAAACATATAGTCTTAAGACCTCTTGGTGAATTAAAAATTATTAGCTTATTCACCCCTGAAAATTTGTAATAAACTGTTCCAAACTTTGAATAAGAAGAGTTGAAATATGTCTACAGAGGTGAATGAATTAATGCAGGAAAAGGAAATTTAACCATGCATTGGTTATTTAATTCAACAGCAAAATTGTGCAGCATTTGTAAATTTTGCTGCTGAACACAGGATCACTGTTAAAAAGAGTAAAGTAAATATCACATTTAATACATTTATGTTGCAGACACTGTAAAAATAACCTATTTGTGCATGTAATATGTAAGACGGTTAAGAACCAATTATTTAGGTTTGCCAAAAGTTCACCTTTCAATGTGTTCTATATGTTATAAATTAATTCTATAGCATTTCAAACACATACTTAAACCATTACACCACAAAAATATTATTGATAGAGATTTTTCATTTATATAAATTAAAAGCCCATTGGTGTACCAGATACATGTTTAAATCTTAATTCAATGACACTACACCTATTTATAAAAAAGATTAAACGGCGCCCGTAAAAAAACCTCACAGCATTGTGTAATTGTGCATGGCACACAAGGAATTCAAATGAAATTTGAATTAAATCAAATTTTAACATCATGTCTGACGTACATGTATTTTGATAAAGGATTGTGAATTCTTATTTAGTGTGAAAGTATTGTGTATATATTATATTATTGACACCTTTCATCTAGTAATAACGTTATAGGGCAAAAGGTGGGCCAACCTTCGGATCATAATCGTAATTAAATTTAACTGAATTTAAAATTGTCAATAATAAATGATGTCATATGATCTGGAGAATAAAAAGATGCATGATTGAGCGATAAACGATGAACCATTCCTCCTTTTTACAACCCAATCTTGGGTGGTCGAGGTGTATAACATTCTTGTTTTTCAATTAAGAGGCCAAGGTTCGATTCCCAAACAGACATGCAAAGGTATGAGGTCAAGTAGCTACTGTTGTAGCGGAAAAGATATCACCTTCGGAAAAGTCAGTCAGAAGGTGATATCTTTTCCGCTACAACAGTAGCTAGAGGTCAAGGTGCCCTACTGACTACAGAGTTTTGTCATATAATATCAAAATTGTCAATATCTATAATTCAATTTACTTAGTTATAATTAAGATCTTAGATCTGACGTATCCAAAGACATAATTTGGAAAATTTCAACATCGAATCAGAGCTTATGCTTAATCATATAGGGATTGGATTGCGCTTTTATGTTAACCATGCTTGTATGGAGCAATTCCTCTAAGAATATATTCTATGGGGCGCGTTAGCGCCCCATATTGAATATATTCTTAGAGGAATTGCTCCATACAAGCATGGTTAACATAAAAGCGCAATCCAATCCCTATATTTACACTCACACGACTTTTTATTTATACTTTATGCAATAAAATTGTCATTTGAAAGTGACGTAATTATTCAATAAAAGTCGGTCAAAAGTGGGAGGAGCTTACTCAATTGAACAGCGAATTATGACGCTTCACGTAAGATAGAATTATTCATCCGCGACAACAAAAAAGTTCAATATTTTAGTGTTAAATAAACATGACAAAAAAAGTAAATTTATGAGATAATTTTATTTAATCAGATCAGATTTTTAAATATATATTCAATTTTGCTAAAAGTTAATATATAGCGTAAAAACATAAAGTATTTGTACTCAGCCACATGTGTGAACTCGGTGACCGTTGTGCAGCGAGGCGAAGCTGACGCACGCTTACACACTGGAGTTTGCCGAAGTTGTCAAAAACCGATTTTCAAGTAGCTCAATGTGTGACTTGACGATATTACATCCTTGGGAGCCATGTGATTATATAATCTACGCTTAGATCCATCGCCATCGATAGATTGAATAACTTCACTTGTGTTCGATGGATACAATGTAGCTGTGTTGACGCGTAACTGTCAACACGCGGATTACTAGCGGTGCATGTTTTATAATACACACGATTAAGGATATGTATATAACTGACCTCTGTCAGAGGGTCTCACGCCCGTCCACCCCAAAGACTTGATCGTAGGACGAACACAGACACAGAGGTAATGTTTACATTTGACATCCATCATTTTTAACAAATGTGAAAGCACTGCACGTCGCCCCGGTCGGGATATTTTCCCGTTTCTTGTTACAATTGTTAATTTAAAAAATGTTTGTATCATGTATAAATATAAAACATATATGTATTGTTCATATTTTTCCAAATATCTATGAAAAACAACATTATACACGTAATGTTGCGTCAAAATGTAAACAAAGCCATGTGTTTCTTTAAAAAAAAAGTAGCCCCTTTACGTTGCATAGAACATTTTCATACGCAAGTTCAAAGTTCAATGTTACCATGCAGTTATGGTAAACAAAATCGGCTAGTACTTGCGTATAGTGAACAAGCCTAGCAAGTGTAAATATAGTATAAAAGTACATTGTTTATAGCTAACCATTCAAAGATTTTCATTCAAATAAACAATAGCTACCGGTATATATTTGTTTCAAGCATACTTGGGTGAGAACTCAGCACTTATTTTGTGACACATACTTTACAATGACCTTATTAATTCATTCACCCCTGAAGATACATTTAGGCTCTTCTAAATTAAAGACTTGATCAGTCCATTATAAAATTTCAGAATTTCATGACTTAAAATAATTGGTATACCTAAATGTCTATCACCAACTCTGTATATTGTTGGACAAGACAGGACGTATTCCTTCTGATAGAGAGGTGCCAGTATCCCCCACTTCAGACAAAATAACAATAAATAACTCATTTTGAATAATAAAGATACAAGTGTCCATGATCTAGAGCATATTGATATCTTATATAAGTCAATATGTTAGAACACCTTTCAGTCGAAAATTAAATTTATGCATCCTATAGGCTATCAGATTTTTCTTTTTCAACTTTTATTGCTAATAAGTGGACAAAACAGTGCTTGTTTTATCATATGGTAAAACACATTAACAACCTCCACAAGTTTAAACATGTTCAACATTAATCAAATTACAATCTGATTTCAAAATTCATTGAATCCTAACCAAAGCACCTTATAACGTTCAAAAAAGTTTTAACAGGAAGTAATCAGCTTTCTTAAAATCTATTAACACGAATAAAATTTGATTTATTTGAAAATAATCCAAACTTTATGATCATGTCCAAATACATTTTTATATGAAACCATCCTAAATTATTCATCTTTCATTAATATTGACTATAAAGAATCTATAAGTAATCTTACTGGTGATTATATATCAATGGCACTAGCTGAATAAAAACATTCACGGTGATAATCTTCATGCAAAAAAATATACCACCATTCAAAACATCTACGGGAATATGATAAGAATTCTGACATCAATTTTAATTAAACAGTACTTTAAATTGTAATGGGAATGACTAGCAATGATTTCAATTTCAACAAAATTTCATTTCAATTAAATTGAAAAGGGATTGAACAACACTGGCAATGATTTAAGAAATATTTTGAGGTAAGTTTAAAATCTCGAGTGCAAAACAATAAATCAATTACTGCAGATAGAATATTTCTCAGCTGTATGCTCTAATTGATGGAGATTTTCATTAACTTTTGAAACATACTATTCCTATAGACAAATATATCTGTAGAATATTCAAGTCTGGATCTTTTCAATACACATGCAAAAATTGAGTCCTTTTTATTGATAGTTCTTTATTTGAAAGTGACCATTCTTTCACCAACTTCAAGTATTTCTCAAGGACTTACAAAAACACTGCTTTAAACCTTTTCAAACATTTTGATATTTCTCAGTGAGTGTATTCACTTGTTTGTCTTTCATGCTTCTCAATCTTGTCAAGATATTCCATACTAATATTGTTTTTAACACTTTTTAAAAATTCATTTTTTGATAAATGCACTCCAGCTTCTTGAGATTTCTCAACTTCCAATGAACACGACACTTTCTCAACTTTACTATATCAGTATGTATTGGTTGATAAGCAATATATTCCAACAAAGAATGGATATTCTCTGGTCTCTATATAGTTGTCTAAGTCAGAGTAACATGAGACACGTATATGTATAATCCATAGTGTATTACATGTATTGGCAGTTTCTTTCAATTCTGAAAAGCACTTCGATATAGACAATATGTACTGTAAAACTGATATCCTTATAACAAGTTGTAGACATATAGAAATCAAAAGATTTTTACTGCAAAGAAAAAAAAAAAAAACTTAAATTGATATTTCAATTTAAAATGTAATTCACAAGAAATGAATATCTAATGATAATGAGTCAGTTGCTGCCTATTAACGAAATATAATACAGACTCAAAGCTAGACAAAAATTTTAAATCACATTAATATAAAAACAGGTGAAAATGTTCACACACGCGATTTCATTTAACGGTATATGTAATGTAGCATGGCTATAAAATGTCTTTAATTGACTTTTTTTATGTAAAATGTTTAATTAACCTGTTTCCCCCTCTTTGGTACTTTAGGATGTGAAACTACCATTGTTATGGGTCAGTCCATGTTAGATTTAAGGGGATGACAGGTAATAGCATGTCAGCGATACATTTTGATATTTCTTACATGGATATTATACTTCACAGCCTTGGAGAAATTACAATTGCCACAAGTTGAAAGACATTTACCTCAAGATAAGGATCAGATAAGTTGTACTAATTAAAAGCAAGGTTTTCTCACAGAAACACCTGAATAGAGCTTTGCACTAGCTATACCTCAGACTTTTACTCCCTCAGGAGTTATGAAGAACAAGTAATGGTAGCTAATCAAGTGATTGGGGCCACAGTGACCAAGTGGTTAACCTGTCCGACATACTACCACAAGCCCCCTCATCTCTGGTCATTAGAATCTCATGTAGGGCAGTTGCCAGGTACTTATAAGACCACTAGTTATGGTTTTTCTCCAGGTAGTCTGGATTTCCTCCAACATCAAACCTGTCATGTCCTTAAATGAACCTGGCTGTTAATAGGACGTAAAACTAAAACAAACCAAGCTAACATGTCCAGCATACTACCATGCTATTTCCACCTGCTGCTCAACTGAAAAGTTTACAGTCCACATAGCGTAGATTTAAGCTACTGAACAGGGTTGGTAGTTTTTCTCCAGGTACTCTGGCTTTCCTCCATCACCACAGTCTAAAACTGTTTCCAATGTTAATTACCATAACTGCAGCGTTCTGAATTGGGTCAATCACCAGTGACCAGGTAGAGCATTATGGCAAGTGTTCGGATGGTTCTAGAGACAAATTCTGGTTTAGCCATACATTCCTTATATCCTAATATAACGATCATGGCAAGAGAATGTAAAACTAAATCAAACTAAAACACAAATGCTAATGAAGAGCGTATGTACCTTCGATATACCATTACCTATCACCTATAGCCTAATTAACACTTCAGTTTTTATTTACTTATATGTTGAAGGGTCAAAAAATCAAAATCAAAATTTACCTTGACAAATATAGCTGTGAAAACTTTCAACATAAGTGTATTTACCTGCCAAAATGTCCAGTATGTATATACGGCCCCAAGAAGGACTTTATCCAAGATGTGTTGACTTAAATGAGATTCAAATTACAAAAGTCAATTAAGCAAAAAGAATCAATGATGTCTAACCTCAGATTCCATACAAAGGCATCACTGCTAATAACAGTTTTAGAACAAAACATTGACAAGTTCCTTATTGGGAGTTCTAAGAATTGAAATATTCTTGGAAATTAAATATAAAAGATGACTTCATACCTTAATTATGATGATATATTTACATCTGTTTTCCAAAGTTGTACATTTCAAAGTTCTTAAGCCCAGAAAATTACTTCTGGGAACTCCCCAATCTCCCTGATCTTCTACCCAAGGTACTCTGGTAATCCCGTGTGTCTGTCCCTGTGCATACAGCACACACACAGAGGTGGCAATGTTATCAGTGGAGCTGTTGATATCCCACCACAACACACCAATACTAGACAACTCTCAAGAGACACCACATTTCACTTTAGACCTGCTGGTTGATACCAGGGATCAGACATGTTACAAATCTCTACACTCCAGTGATAATTTTCAAACACGGAAGTTGTAGGCTATAGGGTATTGTAAGAGGAGTGAGAAAATGCACGGCCAAAACATAATTCAAACATTTGATATCTGAACACTAACCCAATGTTCTACCAATTGCATCATGGGCTACGTTGTTCAGATTATCAACCCGATCTAGAATCATTACAGCAGCATACATGGCAGAAATCTACAACTTACCGATGGCAAATGGTTATCATTCCATACGGATAATTACAAACATGAAAACAAAAAATAAAATATATACACCTCATAATTAAAATTTCAATTGACATTAATAAAATGTATTCCACATATTCAAGGTGCTCATGTATACATGTACCATATTCATTGTAAAGACATTTCTATGCAAAAGGATAAGCCTCTATTTAATGTACCTTTGTATGTAGTGAAATAAACCTGTCTACAAAGACAAATTTATAATCATAATATTGTACATTGAGTTGATTACACTTTTAACAACTGTTAACCCCTTACTGCACAGATACGCATTTCTACGCATCTGCGCGATCGTAATAGGAAAACATCAATTGTTCGGTAATGTGATGGTTTATCATTGCGAATAAAATATCTTTAGAAAGTAGAAATAATAAGGATCAAGTTTTATTCTTCTCATTTTCATGTCCAAGTACTGGAAATTTTTGTATTTTGCAATAAAAACGTATCACCTTCGTTACAACCACAAAATTGATTAATGACGTCGCGCGGTCGTTATTCGTGACGTCGTCAAATAACGTTGCATTTTGGCAATAAAAATCAGGAAGTTACACGACACGGGTGTGAAGGATACTATGACATGCGGAAGGTACAGCAAGCTATCACAATATTTTCATATCAATGACAACACCACACAAGGGCAACCTGGAACACCACAATATGATAGGTGATTATAAAAGTACATGTGATACATCTGTAATTGATACAAATATTAAATGACTTTTTGGTGTAACTTGCACCACCCACCTCCCACCCTGTCCGTCGTTTTGAGAAAGGTTCATTTCCTTTGTAAATGATATAAGCTATACAATCATCATAAACACATGAGCTGTGTATGTGTAAGAATAAAGAAATATTCCCACATAACAGCAATATTCAGCATATATTTACACTATTTTCAAGATTTGTTTTATAAGAACAATGATTTTGATATGAATATATATTTTGGATTATAATTATTACTTGATTTCTGCTCTCTTAGGCTTCACAAAGTTCGTCCCATGCTAGAGCATCTTCGGGGTAATTTTAGAAGTTGCATGAAACCACAAAAACACCAGGCAATAGACGAAGGCATGGTACGATACAAGAGCCGACATTATGCGAAACAGTATATGCCAGCAAAACCTGTCAAGCGGGGACTAAAGGTAAAACCATTATCATATTATTGTATTTAGCAATAATATTGTGTCAATTGTTATGATGCTATGTGTTTGCCCACAAAGGTATGTTTTACACCCATAAAACTATAACATTGTCATCAAGGAACAAACTGATTTCTGGTTATGAGTTTAAGGTCACTATCTATATAATGGATACACCAATATACTTGCCAGTCTTATTTTCTACACATTTTACTAATGACTATCATGTAGTTATACGTGGATGCATGAATTATATTTTTTAACATAATTCATACAATGTAGTGTATATGATTGTACAACTGTAGGTATGGATGTGATGTGACCCAAACAGATATTGCCATGACCTCCGACCTTACATGGGCAAGCATGACATTTTCAGAGGACGAGATCTTGGAGAGAGAGTAGTGATGCACTTGTGTCAGGCCTTGAGGTAGAAATCTCATTATGTATTCTTTGATCGGTAAGACATTTAACAAATTAAAAAGAGAAAAAACAGCACTAAATTGTATTGTTCTAACATGATCCTGTGCTTAATATTTCAATAAGTTTAGTGTGTAAGTGACTTTGAATTGTTTGCTACTCAAGGATGTTCATTGCCAATATAAATATGGACCTTGCCATCAGTATGTTTACATTGAGGCATTTTAGAATTTGAAATATAAGATTCAGATTTCGGTTTTGTTGGTTTAATTACTCTACTCATTTTATATTGTCATTATAGAAATTAAACCATGATCCTACTTTGCAACAGGTTTGAATTATGCATAGATATTATACATATTCAAAATAGTAAACTAATAGAAGTTTGGTTTTAATTATTTAGGTTCTTACATCTGTAAAGCTAGTGCGTACACTTGAACAGAACGGAATTTACAGTTGTGGTACCATCAAGAAAGATGCGACTGGATTCCCTGATGAGCTGAAAGCACCTAATCTTAGGAGAGGAGAAACCCAGCAGCTCCAACATGACAACTTGGTAGCAACTGTATGGAAAGACAAGAAATTGGTACATATCTGTTTTTGTCATATATTCCATAATGTCCTAGTGAAAGAAGATGGATAATCACATGGACTACTGGGTTATGATATTATTTATAATAAATATAGAATTGCTAATATAATGAATTCTATTTATCCAAGAACATATAGTTGTAGCAGATGATTTATGTAGCTATAACTGGTAAAAAAATGTATGCTATAACTGGTAAAAAAATGTATGTACAACTGGTTTGAAAACATAATGTGCATTCATCTTATGTCCTTATCTTGTTTGGTGGCGCGATTATCAAGCCACCAACAGGGTATTCTAAGTGGCTACCATACATTTATTATAATAAACATTTAGTGTTTTATCTTTGTTATTCACTCTATAGCAAACACTGTTTCATTTTTTCAAACATATTGTAGATCATCATATTCTTTTGGCTCTAAATTCGACCAAGTTATGATCATAAGTGAAGAATTTGATCATTTGAAATAATAGTTATTTCTGATTCAGGTCCATCTTATGAGCACAACATCAGACCCTGTTGGTGATGATCCAGCTAGTGGTGAGAAGGTTGCGTGGTGGAGCAATGGCGGACTTCGTGAGACCCCCTCCGGTGACAGCATACCACTGAGTGGACAGGCATATGCAGCATCGTGCCAAGTATCCAGTTGGTAGACCTTCAAAGAAGTACTGGAAGTACTTGGTCAATTTCATGTTGGAAGTTTCGGTCATCAATGCGTTTCTGATTTACAAGAACACACCAGGTGTACAGCTACCAAGTGCGAGGTACTCTCTTCTGGACTTCCGGATGGATTTGGCTCAACAGCTCATTGGAGGATTTTCTTCACGTAAGAGAGCACGGGTTGTATCAAGACTTGGTGTACCTGCGATTGGTAATATCACTGCACACCAGAGTGTCAGGATGGACAGGAAACGATCCACGTGTAAATGGTGTACCAAACATGGGGAAAAGAGGAGGAAGGAAACTGTGTATGGATGTTGCGTGTGTCAGGTTCACCTCTGTGAAGGTGCCTGTTTCCAATTCTACCATGATATTCAGTAGCTGCAAATACAATGACTAAACTCTTGTGTTCAATTTCATTTTTCAATGAATTCATGTAGAATTGTGTCCTGCCATAACCATTTTATTATAAACCATTTCCATACATGTACATGTTTACTTTTTCATTCCTAAAAGTCTCAGAGTCCTGTGATCAAGTGATTAGTAAATACCGGTAACGGTAGCTACACAGTTACTTTCATGCGATAACTACAAGTGTACTTGAATTTTATTACAACTGGATCTCAGTAACTACAGTTTCTGTTCTTTTATTATATTTTGAAGTGGTGAATCAAATGTACAAAAACAGTCAATATGAAGTACATGTAAAATGTTCAAATCATATGTGAAAAACTGATATTTCTGTAAACCTTAGAAAATGTGTAAACAGACAAATACAAACAAATGTAAGAGTTTGCTGATCACGTTTAGTAATGGTTTAGTTGTTATTATTCTATAGGAAATTTCCTAATTAGTACCTAGTAAAAAAATAAATCTGAAATTATACTTTTTTAGTATTTTGTATAGTAATTCAAATTCAAATTGCATTTTATATCATCTATCACTGAATACACAAGGTTTCTTAATCTTATCTAGACATAACAGACATCACTATCTATATGACGATTATCACTAAATGCTATATGTTCTATTTATAGCGTATAGGGTAACAATAGCAACTGAAATATAGTAAATATTTATGGATAATTAGATACATCACCTTATGAACAATGCATACATATATGGTGTTGCTTTTTTTGTAAAAATCTTGTGCAGTAAGGGGTTAAGACCATCTTTGTACTACCAAACACTATCTAAATGGATCAACAGTGTAAAACTTGTTGAATATGAATTTCTCGTCAAGACATATTAATTTACCATTGGTATTTATCTTTGTTGACTTCTAAAGTATGGCACTGCCTTCAACATAATAATGGTCTTCGGAGACAAATTTTAACTGCATTTACCAATACCTCATAATGCACAGAGAAAGATTCAAATACCTCTTTTCAAATTAAATTTCAATCAAAATTAAGAAATTCTAAAGATTGCAAGCAAATGCCTTACTTAAGAAATCAAAGATACTCTTGAAAACTTACAAAGAGTCACTCAATAATTCCAAATGCCATTAATCCTGGAGTCTTTTGGCAGCAAGGACATATTCCACTGCAACACAAACTTTTTGGAACTTAAAGTCGATTCAAGAGCGAAACGTATACCATCCACCTGCTTTATATAATCCAACTATGATATGTACACAAAATTCCTTTGAATATCGTGTCAAAGAATGCCTGTGATTCCGACGAGCAGCAATCTATTCCTGGCAGTGGGGTTCCGGTTCTAATGAAAGAGCTTGCTGGGACGTAAAGAACCTTATCCAAATATGAGGGACACCTTTTAAACAGCTACATTGTAACTTACAGCACATAAAACACGTATGGAAGGCACACCGGTAAACAGTAGTGAATGGGTTAATACGTAGGCTCGATTGATTCTCTTACAGGATGTGTTGGGGCCTGCCGTTGTAGTAGGAGGGACCGCCGAGGCTAGTTAAACACTAAACGTCGGACTGTCAAAAGTGTGTATATAGGTGCCAGGTCCAGTTGTATACTACAGGTAGCACTAGGTACAGGTGAGAAACGCAGGTATGGTAACTGTCAGTAAATGGCGGTGATTTAAATTCCATTATTAGGGTCTTCTGTTCTAAATCAACTTATTGACCTGTTGATATTCTTCGAGGAGTCTATAACTTGGGATCAAAATTTCAACCTGTTCAGAAAACTCCAATATCTTTACTTTAAAGTTCATAGACAATTTCTTCTCGTTAACCTCATGCTAGTATGGTTAAGACTCATATTACTAAATATTATCAATGGCATGAAGGGCCATTTGGTCAAATAAGTAATAATGGGTTTTTTAAAAGCTACTGATTATGTCAAAGGAAATAAGATTGAGACATTCTGCTAGTTAAGCGAAGATATATAAAGGCACAGGTGCAAAACAGTTAGCAGCAGGTTGAAGTCACTTGAATCTACAGGCCCAAATGGCCTTTTGTTGTTATATACATATGACTTTTGAGCTAATTAAAAAAAAATGAGTTAAAAAATATACCTTGATCTTTAATGCATCCTTTTAAAGTTTGGATGGTAATGGTAAGTCTGATTACCAAGTCTACCACTATTTTAACTACTACCCTAGAGGGGCCTTCAACTATAACCCACCGTGAAGTAAAAGGTTAGAAATCACCCAGCTAATGGCCCTGATGTAAAGTCAGAGTGGGAATTCTGTGAATATATATTTTTATGAGGCTTATATAATTTGGCAAGTCTTAATTGTTCTATTAAGAACAATAAATATAATGGTGATATATTTTTAACTAAATTTAGAGTAAATCTTTCAAGTATATACCATGCAGATGAGCAGACACAAAGTCATTTATTACACTCAGTTATTGACAATTACATTTAATGGTGAAACCTGAGACCACTAAGATGTATAATCTATTGTCGATCGGTGTTGATCTTCCAAGGATTTCTGGAAATATAAGCCACCCACCCATACAACCATAGGTAAAAGCACATAATGCTGAAGTATATACAAATCCATTACCGACAGGACTTTGATTCAATCCTCAGGTATGACAATTGAATACACCAAATATTTGATACCAAGTATACACAGTCAGATTGAAACGAGCCTAAGGTCTCTATTATGACGTTAATTTTCATGAATTTCTATAGGGAGTTTCAAAGATCATTGCTTAAAAAGCTATTTCTTGTCATTGAATGTAATAAAGCCTTGATGAAGACATTTGAATGTTTTTTTTTAAGTTGTAAGAAAAACATCAAATTCACAAAAACATGGCCTACTTCTTAATTAGAAATAATGTAATTGAGGTCATCTTCTTTGTTGCTCCTTTTATATTTTCAAAAATGAACTTCAAAAGAGTTTCAAAAATGTTGAATATATTGCAGTTCATGGCAATCTCTTTGATTTGGTCAGCAGGTGAACAGACCTAAAGCTGTAGAGGTATTTGACTGTGTTAATCATCAGTGACCAGGTAGCTCTGTGGTAGAGCATTCAGCTAGTGTTCGGAGCTCCCGGGTTCAAATACCAGTCTGGAGCGAGTTTTACTAAAGGTCGTAAACGTATACTTAGACAAAAATATAGACGTAGACGCAACTTACAACATTTTTTGCGTTTTACTTGAAGTCGTAGCTTACGTTTACGTCTACATTTATGTAAAAATCTACGGGTGCCAGGGAGTAGACGTAAATTTACACGTAGCGAGTACATTTTCTATATCCTTTGTTATTTTATCATTTGTGACGGAGAAAATGAGGACATTTCGCGGGAAAGAGTTTTTAGAGATACACGTTTCACTTTTTAGTTCAATTATTTCTCAGAATCTCTTACCAAGTCAACTATAGTTGCTAATGTGTTTGGCTTATATAAACGGCCATTTTGTTATTTAAATTCAGACAATGTAAGCAAAATTACGAAGCACTTTTACTACTGTAAGTAAATTTGGATACGTATAAGGAAAAATAACTACGTAAACGTGGAATTTACGCTTATAACATAGACATAAGTGTGAAAATTTCCCGCGCCCGTAATATTTTTTATATACTTCATTTTTATTTGTTTTCATACTAAATCTGACTTTCTGAGTAGCAGATTCTTTTTCTTCATATACTATAATGAAATGAAAAAAATGGCGCGAAAACCTGACGTTATATCAATGCTTAAATGAAACTAAATTTAATGGTGATATTTATCGCGAAATAAATATAGGCATCCGAATCGTGGAGCTAAACATTTTCGAAATAAGTCTGTCCTTATTAGGTCATCTGACCATCACTCAAATGTCCAGTATAATCTTTACATGTAATTATCGTGCTTTGTCCATCAGCATCCAGCGATCGGAAATTTCGTTCCATTTTATAGACTTTTTCTAAATATGTTCTATCCTTGATATTTCAAGAGCCGAAAAATGCCTATAGAGTGACACTGATTTGGTCGTAACAAAGTGCTGTTAATTTTGTGTTGGTCTGACACAGTCAATATTTTTGAAATGATACACGTATTTTCAAACTTCGGCAGTATCGCCATTTTATATTACAAAATGGCATGCTACATGCAATCTTTCTACATTATATGCACAAAATACAACGTAAGTACATATCCTTTCGACGGCTGGCAGGATTCGAACTTTACTCAATTTTGATAGTAGGTTATAACAAATGCCATCTATGAAAGCAGTTTGCATCTAGATTTTGGTTTGATGCCGTTTTCACGATTATAACAAACAGTACACACTAAAAACAAGCAAAAACAGTCACCAGAAGTCCCCTAAAGGTCACCACGCACGGGTTCTGGGAGGCAGCAGCTAGAAACCTGCGTACACAAACTTTAATAAAGGTGTGAAATTGTAGCAATTACTCTATTCAGTCGTGCATAACGATGTCCATGAATCATGATCGTTTTTAGCCAGTGCCTGCTAGCAAAAGTAGACATGTCCAATTAATACTGTTCAAAATCAGAAATAATATCCCCTAATGATGATCCCAGAACAACAATACCCTATTGGATCCCAGTCGATGTTTTTAAGGCTTAGAACAATCAGAGATAAAATCCCTTAAGTGGTTCTATGTATGGAGGCATAGGAATCAATAGATCAAGGTCGTGGAGGTCAAACTTCGATCAGTCAGGAAAAAGTATATACCTTACCACATATTCTGATAGGTAGTGAGTAGTCAAGCCTCCATTTCCTGCTGTTGTTCACCAGTCTAGGTATATAAATATCACGATGAAATGTACTGTTTTAATAGTGATATCATAAATTATCTAGATAGTTTGTAAGAGTGGCACTCTTAAAGGTCTACTTTTCCACCCTAAAAATCTAAGTCTATTTTTCCGATGAAAGTACTATTTTTAGTACTAACTTTTATAACCTAGTATCAATACAGACCACCCAAGGGAAAAGTTATCTCTGTAGCCAAGTGGTCTTGATACACAGTTGTGTTATAAATTACAGATTGGGACTCTACCATTTATTGGTCTTAATAAGCAGATGGTTTTTATACCAAATGGAGGAAATATCATTTTGAGCAGACACTGACCCCTCCCTTACTGTGGTTAAACCATCTAGCTTTTTGTATCCTTACATTGAATTCTCCCAATCATTTCTATTTCTAGAACAGTCATTCTCCCAATCATTTTTAGATAATCATTAATTATTGAAACAAATATTACCAATGATAATGTCATACATGCCAATTACAGTTATATGTAAATGGCGGAAATATGATATACATGAATATGAAAGCCAGTCAAATGTCATGTTAGCAAGTTTATCGTTAAATCTCCAGGAAAATATAGTCAATTATCAATATAATTTCACTCAAAGTTCAATTAGACAAGTTTAAATGTCTGAGTGCATGAAAAAAGTTAATACAGCGTAACATCTAGCTGTTCAATTATCACTAAGGCATTCTGAACATTTAAGTAAGTTTACATAGAAATAAGAATTAATGACTCAACACTTTCTCAAATTATCAGAACTGTTTATGGACCACTCAGTGTCCTTGATGATTTGTTAACAATTTGATAATTTAAGTCAGATAAACTGTGACACTTGTCACATATTTCAAACGCACTTCAACCTTTTAAACCATCTAGTGATTTGTATAGTACTAAACCATTGTGTCCATATCTACTTTACAAAACTGTTCCTATGTCCCTCTTTCCTTTGTTCTAATTAGACCCTCTTGAACAAATATAAATCATTTATCATCAAAACTCAACCACTAGTTTGTATGGGAGGAAGCCTCTTGCTCAATATCTCTAAACAGATTTCAGATATAGTAAAAGATCATTACAAATGCTACATGATACATCATTCAGCTAATCAAAATTTCATTCAAAGCTCCCATTTGCTTACTTAAAGAGATGCTAAGTTGAGAAATTCCTCAAAACCTTTATCACACCAAGAAAGGAATTGTATCCAGCAGACTATAATAAAACATGTTTATAATAAACACGCTTACAGAGAAATTACTGTTATAACGTAGTGATTTTCATTCCATGTCCAGTTTACAATAACGTGTGTATAACTATGTTAAAAAGAAGTGATTCTGTGGGTCTCTAGAGGTTCGTTATAACCATGTTTTACTGTAGTGGGTTTGAACCAGGAGCCTCTGGACAACGAACCAATGAGACACTATATATAAACCAACTCAATTATCTGGTTGCTGATTACGACCCAATCACATTAAATTACAATTGTATCTATAATGTACCACTCACCTTATACATTAGTTACAGATCAAGACATTGTTTCCCGATACTCCTACAGATCTCTGTATAACTTACACCTGACAGTCAGAAACACTCGCAACAGTAACCCCAGACTAGTCGATTTATAAACAAGCACTACCTGTTGTAAGCTAATAAAATGACATTGTGTTTGGATCAGAGAAAATTCCAATATCCCCGACCATTTCCTATAGATCCCACTATGAGCATACACGAACATTTCTAACATTATTGACTTTCAGCATGCTGTGCGTGGTGCTATAGACGGCTTCTGTTTGAATACAATGTTTACAAGTAGGATGTAGTAAATAACAAAGAAGGCTGTTTCCGTTTATAAAACAATGATAATACAATGAATATAAAACTATCGATAATACGATTATTGATTTTTTTTTTTTAGTGGCAACAATTTTAAATTTTACAAATGCATGGCATGACTGGGGTTCGAAACCCAGTCTTCCACACACCCTGCTGGACGCTCTTCTATCCTAACAACCAGGTCAGGGTACCGACAATTGACCCATGCAGTCCAGTCATGCTATAGACATACTATTTCTAGTACATTACAGGTAATCTGACCGATTTCCAATAAAAGTACATGACAATTATAAATCATTTTTTCTGTGGATACAAACTGAAGTGTGACAATATATAAATTGGTTTGTTTTTGTGGATTTAGGTAACAGAGCCAATTCAGTTTGTGTTCAATTAACTCTGAGGATAATTTTCTCTGTACTTGCATGGATACATGGAGAAGGGTGGGAGAACAAAAATTAGTATTATTTTAATGAACAACAATAACCAACAAAAGCCATACCATGATTTCGGTATATATAATCAAGAAAGTTTGGAGTTTCAAGAAATAAACAACAGACCAACAGCCAGTAACTGTCATCTGACAAAGAAATTATGACCTAGTATTAAATATATCAGTATAAAGTTGATTTAGTACAATATACACATACCCAAGTAAAAGCCCTGTTTCTTGTAGATTTAGCCCAAAAAACGACTGTTACTGGTTTTAACCCCTACATGACTTTGCCTATTATTATAGTCTCACGGACCACAGTCAGTGTTCTGTCACTATTTCTATACATTATTGATACACAAATATCTACCAGATCAGTGCCAAGATGACATTGCTGGTTCTATTTTATGTAATTAAGTCTTTAAGGTAGAGGTATATCATGACTACAATCTAATTAGTTCTTGCCCAGCATGCTTGGTGACACTTCCTCTAAAAAAACAATGGTGTCATTGGTCAAACTGGAATAACCACTTAGAAAGACAGAGCGGTCTGCAAATACAAAACTTTATACTTGTGACCGAATTTTCAATCAAGTACGTATTACATATATTTCTCATGGACATTATGGGGCAAGGAAATAATCCAAACCCTGCATGGACATTTCTAATGGCTCCAGATTTCCTCATCTTCGTGATGAATTTATACAAATGGTTACCCTGACCTGACACCCTCACTGTGTAACTACTGGTGATGGGATAAAGTCATGATTTCACATTTTATCAAAAACACTTCTACATAGTTTAGTGCGATATCTAAAACCAGCTAGTAAAGATAGATCAATAACATATATATAATATATTAGCAACACAATACTGTTGCATCTGGTAGAAATTCGGGGAATGATTCTTCAGAATTTTTAAAATGTAAATTAATAGTTTCTGGATGATGTGGTATATTGACAAGAGATCCCAGAGGGATCTTCGTTGGCGCCCACCAAAGAATGATCTATGTCTGACAAAGGAAAGAGGGATCTTTTCTCTGCTTTTCAAACTTTTACTACATATTACTACATATGGAATTTGAGAATGATCCTTTAAGTACTTTCTGAGATATATAACAGTAACAAACTTCAATTATCAAAAAACAAGATGGCTACCTGTCGGCCATCTTTTTGACCGATCTGAATATGCAATATGCACAACTAAGGTCCTAGGGGAACTTATATATAAAATTTTAGACGGATCATTTCAGTACTTTTCTGAGAAAAAATGGTAACAATTTTAAATTAAGCTTCAACTATCAAAATCCAAGATGGCGAAGTGTCGGCCATCTTGTTCACCTTTCGGTCCGAAAATGAGATATGCAAAACTAGACCCCTAGGGGAACCTGCACATGCAATTTGAGACAGATCCCTTCAGTGATTTTTGAGAAATAGCGGTAACAATTGTCAAAATCCAAGATGGCGGCCTGTCGGCCATCTTGTTGACCGATTGGTCCCAAAATGCAAAATGCACAACTAGGGCCCTAGGGGAACCTATATGTGAAATTTGAGAAGAATTCCTTCAGCACTTTCCGAGAAATAGCGGTAACAAACTTCAATTGTCAAAATCCAAGATGGCAGCCTGTCGGCCATCTTGTTGACCGATTGGTCCCAAAATGCAATATGCACAACTAGGGCCCTAGGGGAACCTACAGGTGAAGTTTGTGAAGAATCCCTTCAGCACTTTCTGAGAAATAGCGGTAACAAACTTTAACTGTCACAATCCAAGATGGCTGCCTGGCGACCATTTTGTTGACCGATTGGTACCAAAATGCAATATGCACAACTAGGGCCCTAGGGGAACCTACATATGAAATTTGAGAAAGATCCCTTCAGTCCTTTTTGAGAAATAGCGGTAACAAGAATTGTTAACGGACAGAAGGACAGACGGACGGACGATGGACCACGTACGAAAAGCGATTTGAATAGCTAGCCCACTATCTGATGATGGTGGGCTAAAAATCAATGGCAACCTTAGATGATAAAATCTATTTGGGCACTTCATGAAACACGTTGGTGACTTCAACATGCAAATAAATATGACCTAGCTTGTATACATTCTGCTTTAGATTTATTTCACAATTTAAAATGAAATGCAAAGAATTTTAATAAGATATAAATACAGATAATTACATTTTACGTGAATATTTTAACAGATCTTGGGTTTGGTGGAGAGCGACATTATACATTATGATCCATGTCTCCTGGCCGACACACCCTTTCGTAGAAATACATGATTTGTGGACATGGTGATCAATATAGTATCATAGGGATATTTACGTATTATTAAATTATATATATGGAGAATATCATATACACAAAAAGCTTGACCTAATATATAATGATTGGTGGGCTTGACATATTTGAAAAAAATTTATATTTGGCAATTTATCTTTAACTCTGTTTTGTTTTCTAGTTTTTTCTGAAGGTAAAATCAAAATATTTGTATCATATTTTATAAAATATTTATTAAAATAATTTGTTTAAATATCAAATAACCAGAAAATATTGATTTAAAAAATGAAACAAAATTTAATTAAACATAAAGCTAACAATGCTTCAAAGATTTTTTCTGGCCATAGAGTCATTGCATTCTATGTCAAAAGAAATTAAGTAAATCATATATTATATTTACAGTACTTTGAAAACACACATAGAACGTTAAGAGTCTATATTGATATCCCATACAAACCCTAAACAGTAGCGAACAATACAGGAATGCTATTTGAGGAGAATGTCTTTCGTGTGTATGATAACCTGAAGTCCCCCACGGAGAAACACGAGGTCACATATACAGTGAAAAGCCAACAAGATTTATGTCTCTGAATTAAGAAAATTCTATTGATTACTGACAAAAACTTATAGAAAATCAATGTTCTTTTAAAGTAATGTCTATGGAATAAGACTGTTCTTTTACTGTATGTTAATGTAAAAGATTTTTGTAATAAATCATCCACTAAATTGAATGATTAGTAAACAATATTGGAATGCTAAGACAGCTTAATAGTACGTATTTATGCTTCATCATATGACGTAAGAGTGTACAAAAGTATTTGGAATTTTTATTTACAGGTAGAGAAAATGGATCAAGTCATTTGTAAGCATCCAAGTGATTCAAATGGTAATAATTTAAAGCCTTCTAAATTTGAACCTTTGTATGTCGCAGTGCATTTTTTGATTCCACAGACACAGAGCCCAAAACTGGTCAATAAGTTACTGATCCAAAATCACAGTCAGAGCCCAAAACTGATTAATAAGTTACTGATCCAAAATCACAGTCACAGAGCCCAAAACTGGTCAATAAGTTACTGATCCGAAATCACAGTCACAGAGCCCAAAACTGGTCAATAAGTTACATCTAACGTTACAGTCACAGAGCCCAAAACTGGTCAATAAGATACATCCAACGTCAGTCACAGAGCCCCAAACTGGTCAATAAGTTACTGATCCAACATCACAGTCACAGAGCCCAAAACTGGTCAATAAGTTACATCTAACGTTACAGTCACAGAGCCCAAAACTGGTCAATAAGTTACATCCAACGTCACAGTCACAGAGCCCAAAACTGGACGATAAGATACATCCAACGTCACAGTCACAGAGCCCAAAACTGGTCAATAAGATACATCCAATGTGACAGTCGCAGAGCCCAAAACTGGACGATAAGTCACATCCAACATCAGAATCTTATCAGGTCGATAAGATACATCCAACATCAGTCACAGGGCCCAAAACTGGTCAATAAGTTACATCCAACATCACAGTCACAGAGCTCAAAACTCACTGGTCAATAAGATACATCCAATGTGACAGTCGCAGAGCCCAAAACTGGACGATAAGTCACATCCATCATCAGTCACAGGGCCCAAAACTGGTCAATAAGTTACATCCAACGTCACAGTCACGGAGTCAAAAACTGGTCGATAAGTTACATCCAACTTCATAGTCACAGAGCCCAAAACTGGTCAATAAGTTACATCCAACATCACAGTCACAGAGCTCAAAACTCACTGGTCAATAAGTTATATCCATTGTCACAGTTGCAGAGCCCAAAACTGGTCAATAAGTTTGTCAATCTCCTTAAAACCTTCATCTCTAGTGGCTTGTTAAGGATGTACACCTCTGAGAAGTCAAAATTTTCTTGTATTAAACTTTTTTTCTCATATAGATTTTTGGAAATAGGAGTTCATACCATACAAGAAAATGGAAGAAAAAACATATGTTGGTGTGCTTGTTTTAGAGCTATTGTCACTCAAAGAAACCAAGTTGACAAAATCTTAGATTTTTTGGGATTTTTGCCATTTTGACCATATACACAAGAGTTTAAAGCTATAATTTCCTAATGAGATGTTTGATATGTATGGAAGTTTGAAGAATTTATTTTCCTATAGTCTTCTTTAAAAATATACAAGTTTTGATTAATAAGACTCATATTTTTTCTCAGAATAACAACATATGCTACCCCTACACCTTAAAGGGACAATTCATTCTACGAGAACATTAAAATTTGTATATATATCGGAAAACCCCCAGTTCTAATGCAAATTAGATCAGTCGGTTTTACTGTGATATGTCAGAAAATCCCATGGTGGTGAAATGCGTGTGAAATATTCAAACTCACTCGCTGTCCGCCATTACACATTGTGGTCGAATATCTTGTATGCCGAACCCAGTCCCTTGCTCGTAGAGTAATGCTACTTTTGTCTAGAACAGCTCAAATCGCTCTGACAGAAGTGTGTTTACCTTATTAGGTGAATTGTCTTGCCTAAAAAATCATTATATCACCTCCACAGTGGTTATGTAGTTCATTTGTTTAACGTGCGTGACCTTGGCTCGGATATTGGTACAGCGTACATATTGTACCTGCTTAATCGTATTGATCAACGATTTGGAATTACAACGGTATCAATTAAAATACTAAACAATGACGTGGAATTTGTCAATATCTTATGTTATATGTTTCATAAGAAATGTAGAACAATACATTTATGCCATATTTTGCTTCTTGGTTATGTAAAAGAATTAGCGTGAGTGAATTGTCCCTTTAATTTTGAGCTACAAAATACACCATTTTCAGCCATTTTTGCCAAATTAACCCTTTATAGAAACAGTTGTGGTATTAAACTTCTGTTAATATTTTCCATATCAATAGGGCATGGGTTGTTCTTTCTAAATGAGGCAGAAAAATGGGGGGTCAGTCTGCTTACTTTTTTGTCCCATTTGAATATGTGTTATTTTTCAGTATTTTAGAGTAAAAAATATATATGTGCTCAAATTACCATTAAATGTAAAAATAAAGTGACAAAAGCGTATCACTTCACGCAATAATGCTCAATTTTTTAATAACCACGAACCTAGTAAAGATTAACAGCAAAAATTAGCTTGATACAGCTAAAAATGCTGGTGCAGTGATGATTTAAGTAAAAACAATTTCAGTAAAAAATGGTTAAACTATATATGGCTCTACTCAAAGAGGAAAAAGACACAATTTCAAAATGGCTGCCAAATGGGACATTTCTTAAAATCGTAGAAATGTAATTTTTTGACAAAATTTGCATCTGGCAACTTGCTACAGATATTGATAAAATATATTTGAAAATCTCATAACTTTTTTGATCTTTGTCAAAACGAGATTTCAACAGGACTGAAACCTCAGAAGAATACATCCTTAATAAGGCCTAGTATGAGTATACTGTAGGTTGCTGGTTTTTCTGATTAAATATACCACTGAAATACCTTCTCAAATATCAAATATCTGTTAATAATTAAGACACAGAGCAAAAACAATCAAAGAAAAGATGACAGTACTATGCACGAAATTTCAGCAAAATTGATTTCTAATGAGTTCCTGATAGCAATTGAACCCAGGTCTCCAATGCAGTAAGCCCTGATACTATATAGAGTCCGTCTACCACTGTATTATGAGTTGCTGATATTGACAGGGGTTTTAATTTTACAAAATTCATCGATTCACCTAAATCTGTAAAATTTAATATCTCACTTTTTTTTTTAAATCATGGTTTACATACTGTCATGTGAATGATGTTTTCAAAGGCTATGGAACTTATTACTGAATATAAACCCCTTAATGTACAAGTTCCAAACAGTGAATCGTAACATTTCATAGAATTTAACAACTACATGTATATATTATATATTCAATAGAGCCCATACCAACTTATTCCTTGTACAGATACAATCCTTAATCAAAAGATTCAAGTTGACAAGGTCACAAGAGCTTATCTGAATTCACAGGTACAATATAGGCCAAAAATTAATTCTGTATTCAGTTTACACTTTCAAAGGAAAAAATATTGATATATCTTTTTTACGGGATCTCATTAGTTCCATGACCAAAGGTGAAACGGCCAATAAATGCACCAGTAATGGAAAAACTGGCTTTCATAGATTACTTATACATGTATAAAATTTCTAAATTAAACCCTCAATTTCTCTGGCTCAAGTTCATTTTGGATAAAATTTATGTTTGCCAAACTTCACACAGAGATGGATGTGTGTTACAGATCTGAGTGTACAATACCATGTGATATGAAAACTAGATTCAAACTTCCTTCAAAGTTTTAATATCAATATATTCTTTAAATTTATAGCACAAATATTTTAACCTGAAGTATAATGTTTATCACATGGACTCGCAATAAAATATAACTTTAAAGTACTCAAAATAGTTTGCCTGTCTGAAAATGAAGGGCCCCCTAGCCTGCACTTAAAGTGCATAGATGGTAGCTGTTGATCTTGAGTACTCTTGTGTCACATCAAATGACATTTTATTACCTCCCCTTTTCATTAGGATTACAACATAAGTACTTTATATTCTGTATACTGCTGAAAATGAAATTTTATAAGGTCACATCTCAATAATTTCTCTGTCAAATGTCTCAACTTATCAACATATTAATTCAAACATTTTGAAATACCTGGCAAGTTATAATTTTCAAAAGACATATATATTATGTAAGTATTTAAGATTGTTTTTGACATGGCCGTATACCACATTTCTGCTAGCCTACCTTCCTCCTTTCTTAATCTTTATTTTAACCCCTTGTTATACTTTCCTTTCCTTTTCTTTCTGCTCTACTTATAAGTGCAATATACCTCTATCAATATATATATATTATACGGCTTAACTTACATCTAATTTACTATTATCACCTTACTAATAACTGCCTTCATTAGTGAAAGATAGTATGAGAGAAGAGAATATATGATTATGTATGCTTCTTTTTATGTGTGGATGGAATAGTGTGATTGTTCTTGAATGATTAATATAAGATGAGAGTATGAAGTGTGATAAATAACAGTATGATGAGATAATGAAGATGATGTGATGATGAATGTTGATGGTGAAGAGGAAGATGATGATGATACTAATGATGCTGATGATGATAAAGATGATGGTGGTGATGATGATATTGATGATGAAGATGATGTTGATATGATGATGATGATGATGATGATATAGATTACGGTTGTGATGATGATGATGATCGATGATGATGATGATATGTGTGAGATGTTTGAGAATGAGTGTGATAGTGATATTGAATGTGAATAAGAATGAAAGTATTTAGTTATTATGTAGTGTATTGCACATGAAAATGAAATAAAAAATGGATTATAAAATTTGTTTTTTTTTCTTGCCTTCAGAATTAACTTGAATCATTAAAGGAACTTTATCTAATTGACCCAAATTCTTCAAGGCAGTGCACCAAGTGCCATTACATTAATCTGTACTATTTCTTGTTTAACACTATTAAGTCTTAAATTAGTAAACCATTTCACCTATATGATAAATAATTACAACATTTTGAGTACATCAGCCATTAATTAGCTATCAGATTACAGAAATCAGCTGTCCCTAATCACCTCTACGGATAATTCACATTCTATAATGCTAATACCATCATTTCAGTAATTCAAAATCAGTAAATCTCAAACCGCCCTAGCTCTTGATAAGACGATTCTAAAATACTTGACAGAAATTTGAAACCATCAAATAGATTTCTTATTTCAATTATCCCCTTGACCTGGACAAAAGCGTATTGAGAAAATGACATTATGGATATTAGAATGAAATTGAATAATGTAAAATAAGGGGTGTAATAGGATCGCAATGTTCCAGTGTATATATATCAGTATACAGTGTATATATATCAGTATACAGTGTATATATATCAGTATACAGTGTATATATATCAGTATAAGCTATCAGATTAGCTAGTATTTGTGTGTATTGGAGGTTTTATAGGGTATCAGTAGAGTAAGGATCACTTAAAGTTATATGTGCCGTAACTGGCCGAAAATTTTGACATGTTAATTTTTCTTCATTAATCTATTGAAAACCGTAAGGTTTGATGAATTCAGCCGTGAAAATCATTCAAATGGTTCCAGATGCCTGACAAACGTTAGTTGCAACACAGAATTTAAGTACTGTAAAATTGTCGGTTTTTATGCCTTATGTATGTTTATATGGAAACATAAATGCAGAAATCACTTTACAATGACTAATAACATTGTAAAAATGCTAAATGAAATTGTAGACCACAATTTGGCTTTATGGTCCGACCATTTGTACTCATTTCACTTCACTATAGATGTACATATAATGATTTTTGGCAGTACTGCCAAAAATTATTTTCAGCTCTTATATGTACTCGTAAAATTAAAACGTTAGCATTGAAAATACTGTAATTCTCAAAACCTTGGTAACTTTTGGTAATAAAAACATATCAAAAGCTCATCTTGATTCGTGAGTATGAAAAATATGGCACATATAACTTTAAGTGTGCCTAATGGATCGCCATTCCTAAACAAGATATTAGAACCACTGATACTATAATGAAGACTTTGGGTAAACAAGAGGCCCAAGAGGCCTTGACGGTCACCTGAGTGCTGATACAGAAAGAGCAATGCAAAGCTGGTTCAAATCTGTAAAAAGTATTTATGAATTAGAATAAATTTTAAAGTTGAACCTTCGTATTAGAATTTTTATTTTTTGTTTTTCATTTTGATAGTTATTGTATTATGTTACCAAACCTTTGCTTAAAATTCCAATTTGCTTTGCCAACATTAAACAAGAAAACCAAACTAGAAGTCAGTCAGTGTCAGTGATTTTATAAATTTCACTTTTTAATCTATGAAGATTATTTGGTTCCATCAAACCTGTCAATTCAGAAGAAGATTTTCAAATTTTAGCTATTTTGACCCCTTTTGGCCCCGTTCCTCTGGTCCTTGGAGGTAAGCCAGGACCAATATGGATATGGTGTTAAAATGCTATTTCAAGCTAATAATTCTAATCCAGTTTGACTCATTATCTATTAAAACTAAGCAAATAATGATCATACATGTGTTTTTCCTATATAAACTACAGTAAACGTGACTCCATCCCCAGGGGAAATTTTTTTATCCCAGGGCCATAAAATTCACACATTTTGTAAAGGGCCTTAAGATCTTTCAATCTATGAAGAGTGTTTAGTTCCATCGAATCTGTGAATTCAGAAGAAAGATTTTTGATAAGTTAGCCAATTTCACCTCTTTTAGCCCCGCCCCTCTGGCCCCTGGGGGTCGGCCAGGACCAATATGGATATGATGTTAAAATGCTTTCTCAGGCTAATAATTATAATCCAGTTTGACTAATTTCCAATGAAAACAAAGCAAATAACATTCATAAATTGGTTTTTCCTATATAAGCTTTAGTAAATTTGAACCCGGGCTCCCCAGGGAAAAATCTGAGATCCCTACAGGGCCACAAAGTTTACAATTTTTGAAAAGGGCCTTTAAGACCTTCCAATCTATGAAGAGTATCTGGTTCCATCAAATCTGTGAATTCAGAAGAAAATTTTTTGAAGTTTCTATCTCAGGCTAATAATTCTAACCCAGTTTGATTAATTTCCTATGAAAAATAAGCAATGTTCATAAATGTGATTTTCCTTTATAAACTATAGTAAACTTGACCACCTCCCCAGGGGGGAAACATGAGACCCCAGGGTCATATAATTCACAATTTCTGTAAAAGACCTTAAGACCTTTCCATCTATGAAGAGTATTTGATTCAACCAGTTCCAGAATTTCAGAAGAAGATTTTTGAAGTTTTAGCCTATTTGACCCCTTTGGTCCCTTCCATTAGGCCCCTGGGGGTCAGTCATAGAAAATTTGTTAATAGGGTTCACTGGCTATCTCATAGGGATAATTCTGACAACATTTGACTAATTTCCTATTACAGATGACCAAATAATGCTCCAAAATGTGTTTTCACTATATAAACTATAGTAAACTTAACCCCCTCCCCAGGGGGAAACCTGACCCATGGTCATATAATTCACAAGTTTTGTAGAGGGCATTGAGACCTTTCTATCTATGAAGAGTATTTAATTCTACCACATCTGTGAGTGGAGAAGAAGATTTTTGAAATTTTAGTCAATTTTACCCCTTTTAGCCCCTCCCACAGCCCCCTGGGGGGTGGGGGTCATATAATTCACAGTTTTGATTGGCCTTATGCCTTAGAAGGTTTGTGCAAAATTTCATTGAAATTGCTTGAGCGATTTTTGAGAAGAAGATGAAAATGTAAATTGTTTACGAACACACGACGGACGACGCACAACGACGGACAAAAGGCGTTTAGAATAGGTCACTTGAGACTTCGTCTCAGGTGACCTAACAATCTTAAACTTTATCTGTACACTATTATCTTTCCTTGCTACAGTAGATTGGATATATATATGGTTAGCTAGGATTTTGATAAAGAAATTCTACTACTGGATTATCTCCCCCTAGTTTGAAACTGTCATCTCTATAATCAGACACATCGTAAAGACAATTGTTATAAACCTAATTCCAATGATAATTTTAATATCCACAAGAATGTTGCAAGCCTATTGTCTTGCACTGTCAACATTTTTTTCTGAAATGATATTGATAATAACTTAATTTGAAGACAATGAGGCTACCTGGTAATTGTTTGTGAATTACCTGTATTTATATTATATTATTAAATTATATTATTCTTCCCCTTTTGATGTTAGATATTGTTAAGTTTGGTAACAAGATGAAGAAAGACCTGATCTCAATATCACCCATGCTAATTCAGTATTCATGTGGAACCATTTAAGGATGTGAAAAGGTTTTGGAGGTAGACAGAAACCAGAATACCTAGAGAAAAACCACTGACCTACATTCAAATCTGCCAACCAAATTTGTCACCTTAACCGCTTCACCGTCTTGGCCCTTTGGTATCAAACCAACACTGATATAAATAAACTTAGAGAGAGATTGTAGACCAAAGCCTTCATAAATCATCAAAATGCAAACCATCCACTTTTTCAATCAAATATTAACCACATAAATCCACAGCTAATCGGTTTACATATACTTAAGGCGGACTGACATATTGATGTCCCCTCTCTATAATCTACAGTACATTTCACTACGACTGTGGACAAGTGTCTATGTTACATTAATGTGATTTGTGAGTACAAATAGTTGGCACAGGTATTCCCATTGCTTGCCAATACCTGTTACATAAGTAGAACTATTGTTATAGCCCTGACACTCAAAAGGACAGCTGTTTTTTATTGGCTCATGATAGCTTCCACAAATAAAATCATCTTGCTATTGTTGCCATTTCAGATTGAACGGTTTGTTCGAGGACATACATTTAAATTTATAAAATATAAATTAATCTATAAATGAGTAAAAACATATTTGTTAAAAATCCAAGAAGACAATATTATAATATTTTCATATACAAATTCTACTTTTATGGAACAATATATGCAGTAGTATCAGGAATACACAAGACAGAATTCAAACCTGAGCCCAGTGTTAACACTAAGCTAAATTTACCACTTGAGCTTCCTGGTATCCAGTGATAACCCCACCAGAACTACTTACATTTCTTCCCTTCCTTGTTTTGACACAAGCTCATTGGTGGAGTAGAGAAAATGTAGCAGTTAGACCAGGGCTCAAACCTAGGACCTCCAAACACTAGGCCACAGATCAACACAGTCCAGTTCAGCTACACATTTAAGTATATCATTTTTATGCTTTCATACAATGGATGTCATAAAGAAAGGGAGAAAGAGAGGCTGTGTGTGATGGCAAAGTGGTTAAAGTGTCTGGCATTTTTTCAGTAGCCCTTGGTCTCTGGGAAGTGAAGTTACAGTCTTTAGGTCAGGCTTTTGCTCTCCAGGAAATCTTACTTATCCAAAATTTGGTTTGTCTTTTTAAAAATCACAACAATTAAGCCATGTGAACGACTCCAACAATAATCTGCCTTTGTAATCAATCACTATTGTAAAATCACTAGAATCTTTGACAGTGTAGATATAGTGGTCAATTGTCCTTTGTATACAAACAGAAGTCACTGAGATTGATCACATGGAAAAACTGATCACGTCCCGGCCTGTATAGTGAAATTTAATTAAAACACGATTACAGTAGACATCTGTCTTTATCAAATTTAATGGTTTGACACTAGCTGTGACATTAGAGATGTGACATTATAGTCATACAAGTTCAAATCCAGAAATATGAATACAGGGTTGCTAGAGTGACTGATACACACTGAGTTTTGAATTTAAATAATCTGAAAATTGGGTCCCAAGGTCAAAACCATCCTGATTCCAAATTTTCAGAATTGCCGAATGCCATCTACTAAGCCTTGAATAATCAAATACATTCATTCTTTGATATTTACATCTAGATTATAAATTATCCAGACTATTTCCTGGATTATTGAGGGTCACTGTAATGTATGATGTAAGTGAGCCATGGATTTATCTACAGGTACACTATTTAAGGCTCAATCATATTATCAATCTCCAAGATTTCCAGATTTATATTGTGAACTCCTTGAAATCTGGCTAAACATCCACTTATCCTGGTGATTTATGACATCTAAGACAGGCCTATACAGAGCTATCTGTACTGACTAACACAGGCTACATTTGTGTATAATCCTTTATAAAGACATCATTTATCAATTTTTACCAAAAATTCTTTCTCTATACTCGATTCAGTGAAGTACCTGAATCAAAGTTTTTTACTAACAAATTGTCCTAGCTTTTTTTACATCTAAAGGCAATGATACAGCGAGTTAAAGAAAACTTACAAAAGCTATTTTGAAATAAACCTGACCATAGAGCAAAGGTAACATACAGCCTTAACTGTTACAATTGTTACGTCATCGCAGGTAATAAACAAGATCATAAACTGATTATCAAATCAAAGGTAACAAATCTAACTCTCAACCACCTCATAAAATTCACAGGTATGATTTGTGATACACAAAGAACAGTAACTCATGCATACATTGTATAGTAGTATATACCCTTAACCCATACACATCACCAGTTTAATAAACACTTTAGGAATTTTACAACTGCCCAAATCAATACTTATGTATATTTCAGGTGAATTCCCAAGAATGCAATAAAGCTGAATTATTTTATATATGACAACTTAAAAAAAACTGTTGTTTCATTTCCATTTGCTGTTTCAGATTTTCTGTTACCATTGCCATCTGGCACTGCCTTTCACATGTTTGAAATCAAAATGGGACAGTTGCAAGGTATTAATTGACATGCATTGGTGAGTGATTTTTCCTTGAAACTCTGGATTTTCACCACCATCAAAACCTGGTGCAACCCACTGAAAGTGATCAGTAGTTGTTTACAAACAACTCAAACTGTTATTACATGACCGAGCCTGTATACGTCCTTTAAATATTCCTTTTAGTCCACTAATTACAGGTAGATTGAACAATGGTTGACATAATGTTATATCACCTCCAGTCTGATCTTGATTTAAGCTAACACACAGATATCTAGAAAAGTCTAAAGGGTTTCTATAAACTTCCTATTTAATCTGATAAAGTATTTTGTAACACCTCTCAACACACGTAACTATGTCTATACATCACATACTTCAAACCAAAGTTTTCCTTAAACTTTTTACCTTTCACACATATCTCATGGCTTAAATGCCGCTCCGCACGGACTGTCAAACAGGAATAAATGAATCGACTGGCGCTCTCTAGATATTATTGTTGCCGTCCACTGGGGCTCTTTTACGTTTAACTGCCGTGACATTCCGACAGTAATGGACCACCAGGCACTATTACGCAACGAGTGATTAGGCCAAACACTATCAAGTAGTTCTAACAAATATTATCCATTTAAATAACGAAGGTCCCAAACTAAATGTTTACAAACTTCAGGTACCGTTAGAGCTCTCAGCCTAATTGGTTTAAGTTGATCAAAATCAACATTTGAATTAAAATTTTCTTTCAAATTTTTATTTTTCAATGCCATTTTTGGCAAAAATCACAAGATTGAGGTAACCGTAATGGACATTATATCAAATGAAATTTGCCCTTATTAGAATTCATTTCGATTTTTAAGGCTTGAAGCTGACAAATCTCTACAAGAATTCCACGGAAGTGGATATGTCGCCTGCACAGCATCACGAAAAATAATTATTTACAGTTGAAAATATTGTTAATAATTTAGGTGAAGAAATTAAGTTCCATAACTCTTGCAAGTATTGATAGATTTTGAAAAGTATCAAACCCATCTAAGATCTCATTGATCTAAAACAATATACCAATATATATCAGGGTGATTATTTGGACCGTCCTTGTTGAACTGTTATCCAGTTACATGGCTGAGTTTAGATTGCTTATATTGTACGGGATAAAAGACGTCATAAAAAGGGAAAAAATATAAAGGCAAATCAAATGTGCCGTATTTTTCATACTCATGATTCAAGAACAGCTTTTAATATGTTAGTCCGACTTCGCTAGCCAAGGGCATTCAGTCCGATACATCTACCTGTAGAACGAATATACGTACCCGGCCTACTATACCTTTCGGCCGGGTATGAATTGGTCTCTATGTGTTGTAGTGGAGCACTGACTCCGAAAATCAAGCGGGCAAAGTTTTCTATACTTTTTTGTAGGTTTCCAATTATTTTATGCATATACATGCATTTACATATTATTTTTGTCCAAAACAAACATAACTACCAATCTTAATATCTATCGTAACGCTCACAAGACGTCAAATTCACAATTTGTAGACTTGTCGTTACGCATTCCCTTCAGAAAGACCTTCATATGTATTATGTAAAAAAAATTATGCCTCGATGAGAATTTGATATTTTATGTGGTTCAGGTTTATTGCCTAGTAGGTAAGCAATATCAAACAAGTACGATAAAAATGCAAACAAACGTTTTATAATGGTTTGCAGAATCATTACTTTGCTCCATTAGCAATAATAGGCACCAATTGTAGCTCTAAAGACGACACCATTTTCTGTCAAAAAGTCTTTTGAGCTACAATATTGCAGCTAATCTACCTGCAGAGGTCTATAATTTCATTACATATTTTACAGTGTCATTGCATGGTAATAGTAAAGTTGTTTCTGCAGGTATGTTTCCGTCTAAACATATATAAGGCATAAAAGAATTTACGGTCCATAATTTATGTGTTGTACCTAATATTTGTAAGGCATCATACATATTTGTCTCTCCATTTGAATAATTTTCACAGCTTATTTCTTCAAGTCTGATGGTTTTCGATAGATAACTGAAGTACAAGAATTCCACGGAAGTGGATGTGTCGCCTGCACAGCATCACAAAAAATAGTTATTTACAGTTGAAAATATTGTTAATAATTAAGGTGAAGAAATCAAGTTCCATAACTCTTGCAAATATTGATGGATTTTGAAAAGTATCGAACCCATCTAAGATCTCATTGATCTAAAGCAATATACCAAATTTGGTTGGAATCGGACAATAAATACTAATATTTTCAAGCGGAAGCCATGTTTCGACTATTTTAAGGTCCCGTTACTCTTGCAAATATTGACAGATTTTGACCGGTATCGAACCCATCTAAGATCTTATTAATATAAAGCAACATACCAAATTTGGTTGAAATTGGACAATAAATATTTAAGTTATTGAGCGGAAACCATGGATTTTTCTGTTTTGATGATTTTAAAGTCCCGTAACTCTTGAAAATATTCACGGATTTTGACCATTATTAAACTCGTCCAAGATCTCATTGATATAAAACAATTTATGAAATTTGGATGAAATTGGACGATAAATATTTAAGTTATTGAGCAAAAACCATGGATTTTTCTGTTTTGACGATTTTAAAGTCCCGTAACTCTTGCAAATATTGACGGATTTTGACCATTATCAAACTTATCCGAGATCTCATTGATATAAAGCTATATACCAAATTTGGTTGAAATCGGACTATAAATACTTCAGTTATCGCACGGAAACCGATTCCTGGACGCCGACGCCGACTACACCGACGATGCCGACATAGTGATACCTAAGTGTCGCCCTTGCGTTGCAGGCGACACAATAAATGGTCCTCAATTGCTTGTTATACTTTAATGAAATGGTTCCAAAGGGAAAATGGTTATAATAAAAAAGCTTTAGTAGTATATAAGTATATGGACATTGGTAGAAAATCACTAGGGGGTAGCTTTATATGTGATGTTGAATTTCCTTCCAACAAACAAATAAGGAAGCATACATTATAAAATTAAAAATATATGGACTACTGAGAAATTATTTCAGACATACCTGTCAGCAAATACTTCAAACATTGAAGTGGTTGTGCCCAGTGTTGAATCAGTAAGTGACAAATTTACTTAATCATTTCACATACATTTGATCGTTATTTGTGTCGATTAAATGGATTAAGATCTCTGTTTGAGTACTCGAAATTTTCAAAAGTCAACTCTAACCTCTGTTTGCCTACGTTTCAATCATGATCAATTAGCATTATGATCAAGGTGCTAGAAAATAACTGGTCTGCTGTAAAGAAATATCTTTATACATGACTTCAGACAGGGCGAGCTAGTTGTACCAAAGGACAAAAAACCAGACAAGTTTGATTGAATTGAAATTGGCCGTTTATTGATTAAACGACAATTGAAATAGACTTGCTTTCGCAAGTTGATCGATATTTCAAACAATAAACAAAGGTATATATCTTTATAAATGATAGGTTTGGTGTAAGAACTATCATTATATGTGTATTCCTGAAAAATGTGTACTGACCAACTGCATTTAAATTCTGCTCAGCAATCTACAATGATAAATATTACGTATGCACATGCACATACCATTAATATATACATGCACATGCATGTACTTTTGTTCTTCCAGGTAAAATATCCCATATATATTTTGACTTTTTGCATTCAGAAAATGTACAGATGTAATGAGGCTTTAAATTGTATAACATCATTAAATGGTAACGACAAGAGTAGATATAACTGTGGATGCATTATAAAATGGGAATGAAAAAAGAAAGCTGTTCTGTTGTCATAAACTTACTACTTAGGTAATTTGATCTTAAGGAAAAATGAAATAAGAAAAGTATGCTAGGAAAGCAAAAAATGACCAAGAATAAAAGCTTCTTTAATCATTTTCAGAAATCTACTTCTAAAACATAATTGAATTTAAATTCGCTTAAAGATGCTCCACCGCCAACGATACTCATCATTTGAACTATAATTTGTGTTTAATCGATAAACACAAAGGATAACACGAAATAATTCATTTTGCCTTTAGAGCATGCGCAATCAGTACTTCATTCCATATAGGACATAGTGTTACGGAATTTTTTCGGGATGGAAATAATTATTTTTAGTATTTTTATCTTGAAATGATATTAGAGGCTCAAACTTTTAAATGGTGTTAATGGTTTAAAGTAAGTAACTTTTGTATCTGAAGAAAAATAGTAAATCGCCTGCTCCTGTATATGATAGAGAAAAAATACCCCATGTCAGCGGTGAAGCATCTTTAAACAGCATATCACTCCTATTACCACATACCCTGGTACATGTATCATTAACATGCTTTAAGCCCTGTAGTACTGTAGTAAAACTATGTTAATCTACATATTTATATAGCCTACATTTTACATATCGACAGATTAATTTACAAAACATAATGATCCAGGTGAAAACTTATTTACATGTCAATCTTTGCAAGGCTACAATATTATATACCTGGCAGGTAAAAAAATACCTTAATCAGGATGGCAGGTTAATCTCAAGTTGAAAAAGCAATGAATGAAAATTAATATTTCATGCATGGTAGAGCCAACAGCTTATAAAACTGCTTATACAGCAAATCATTGACTTTAAATCCACAATAGACACAAGTGATCAAAAAATAAATTGTCTGATCCCAGACAAAAAAGGAACGGTATCATACTTCTAACCTGACTTATAACATAGAATAGAATGTTGTTTAGTTATAAGCAACCTAAAATTGAAAAATCACTGTATGTGATTGATGATATCTGTCAAATAATATCAGTGAGCTAAAATAAACTAGTATAGGGGAAAACCTGTACAGGCATGTAAGCAATCACCCGCACAGAGTTAAAAATTCCTGCCCCGAGGTAGCGACTGGTCTGATAGTGGTTATAGTCTTATTCCAAGTCATGCTAGATCTATATCCTGGTGATAGATATATCTCTTATAATTAAATAAAATTAAAAATTGGCCAGGAAATTGTAGATTCTCATTAATTTTGAAAATGAACAGTTAAGTTCCAAATCATCCTTAAGCTTAGGTGTATAATGGCATATAACCTGAATTTTAGATTTAAATAGTACTGTTTAAGTGGTTCAGTAAGTACAATGTGTTTTACCAGTACTACATGTATATATGATATATAGACATCAGGAATATGACACCTAATTGTCAAGGTTAGATTAATACCAGAACTCATTATTGTCTTAACATTAGGTTAACGATCAACAATATCAAGTTACCAAAGACAACAATATGCGAATAATACACAATAATAATTGTTGTCCTATTTGTGTTGTTTATCATTAGCATTAAACAAAGGGTAAAATCTCATAGCAGAGAGTTAAAACATTACATCAGTAAGATACCTGCCAATATGGTACCAAGGTATAGTGTTATGAATACTCAACTTGCTGAATATAAATTAAAGGGAGATAACAAATCCTGCTTAATACTAAAAACTGCAACAATTAGACACAGACTCAAACCCAGAACTTCTAACCTTTGAACAATTCTGTAATGTTGATCTATAAATTTTGTACATGGAAGGTGGAGTACAGCAAAATCCAGTTGTGGTAAATTAATTTTAAACATCTTTGACCCCTAGAAGCATGTACACTTTCTATTTCACCTATATGGGTATTATCAATTTTAATGCAATTTAAAGATAGGACTTGAACTCAGAACCTCACAAATTGACAAATTTAGATTAATTTAGCATCCTACCAACATCCAGAGTCATGTACCAGATAATGGAGGAAACTGGAGTATCCAGAGAAAAAACAATCTAACAACAGTCCGTGCCAGGCAACTGGCCAGTGGCCAACATGGGATTCAAACACATAACCCAGAAGTATTTGTTTGTTGTTTATATTGTTTACAGATAAACAATCCAACTGAAAAAAATCAATACAGAATGAGGGGTATAAAACATAGATAGCAGTCTTGTCACACAGACCTAATGAAGCAACTGGTGATTTCTGCTGATCCACCAATAATTGTATCTATATGTACATCACTCTGCTGATCCACCAATAATTGTATCTATATGTACATCACTCTGCTGATCCACCAATAATTGTATCTATATGTACATCACTCTGCTGATCCACCAATAATTGTATCTATATGTACATCACTCTGCTGATCCACCAATAATTGTATCTATATGTACATCACTCTGCTGATCCACCAATAATTGTATCTATATGTACATCACTCTGCTGATCCACCAATAATTGTATCTATATGTACATCACTCTGCTGATCCACCAATAATTGTATCTATATGTACATCACTCTGCTGATCCACCAATAATTGTATCTATATGTACATCACTCTGCTGATCCACCAATAATTGTATCTATATGTACATCACTCTGCTGATCCACCAATAATTGTATCTATATGTACATCACTCTGCTGATCCACCAATAATTGTATCTATATGTACATCACTCTGCTGATCCACCAATAATTGTATCTATATGTACATCACTCTGCTGATCCACCAATAATTGTATCTATATGTACATCACTCTGCTGATCCACCAATAATTGTATCTATATGTACATCACTCATCTGCTGATCCACCAATAATTGTATCTATATGTACATCACTCTGCTGATCCACCAATAATTGTATCTATATGCACATCACTCTGCTGATCCACCAATAATTGTATCTGTATGTACATCACTCTGTCATTTATCTTATTTACATATTTGTTGTCAAGTCAATAAATCTACCTTATTTACATTGACCCTTTCGTTCATAGATTCGCTAATAACAATAAGTATTATTTACATTTTTCTGTTTTCCAGTGATGTTTAATTGATAAACTTGTACCTATCTTAATGATCAATTCATTCTTTTCAATGCTAGCCAATTATTCCATCAGGTCTAACAATCTATAAACAGCAGAGGGCAGGATTAATATATTATAAGGAGTGGGGACAAACATTTTAAAGAGTTCTAATACTCAGATCAGACAAATTTTAATAGAGTTTGAAAATCGAGAACATGTATATTCAGAAAATATGTAGTAATTTGACATTGAAATTATTTGATAAGTAAACACCTTTTTTCATTTTCATGCTTAGATTTAAAAGTAAAGCATATTCATGCCGATGATTTAAGATTTGAAGGTTAATATTTCCAAGGATGTACATGTAATCAGCAATATCATTTGTTTCAAATCAGAAATACCAATTCTTCTGAAGTCTAATTGTTATTAAATTAATTACGATTGTCTGTTTGAATATACATCTGATAACATGGCTAGCCTAGAAAGCTTTAGACTGGCCACACAATTTTAAGAGCCTGGCCACACAATTTTAAGAGCCTGGCCACACAATTAGAGCCGATATAGAGTCTCACCATTCAAACATATGTGTATCTAAATTTAAAAAACTTTGCACCCATCAACTTGCCTTTCTAAATATAACCTCTGTAGCACTAATAGGCCAACATACCATTAACATATCCTTGGACTGACCGTAGGGTTGACCATAAGTCTGACCATACACTGGACTGGCTGGGGATGTAGTTACTTCACATTCCGAGCCCTGGCTTGAAATAAAGAAACCAAACCATTTTTCCCCATTTTTTGTTCATGGAAAATACAGAAGAATCAACATTGACTAGAGCTGTCACCAGATCGTTCGACTAATACCCCTCGCTGCACAAATTTAGTAATAACTCCATTAATAGGGGACATCACAGAACTCTATATAGTTTACTCAACTCCCCTTTATATCAGAGTTCTGTTTACTAAATTTTATCAAAATCTGTCAAGTTTAGGAGTTCTCTGGACAAAGTTGTGTCTACAGACAGACAGACAGACAGACGAAAAGCCGGACAGACAGACAGCCCAATTCCAGTAGACTTAACTTTCTTACAGAGGGTATAAAAAGAAGAAAACCAATAACTCACAACACAACAAGAGGCCCATGGGCCTTAACAGTCACCTGAGTACAGATATAGAATGAAACAAAGACATATAAACACTTTATAAAATTGAGCAAAAAATGTTCATAAATGTGTTTTTCCTATATAAACTAAAGAAAACTTAATTGACCCCTCTCCAGGGGCTAATGCGAGACCCAGGGTGATATAATTCACAATTTTATAAAACAACTTAAAAACCTTTCCATCTACAAAGAGTATTTGATTCTACCAATTCCAGAATTTTAAAAGAAGATTTTTGAAATTTTAGCCTATTTGACCCCTTTTGACCCCACGCCTGGGGGTCAGTCATGGACAATTTGTTTATAGGATCCAATGGCCATCTCATACTGATAATTCTGACAAAATTTCACTCATTTGCAATAACAAATGATCGAATAATGCTCAAAAATGTGTTTTCCGTATATAAACTATTATTATGTAAATATATATATATATTGGTAAATTTAACCCCCTCCCCAGAGGGAAACTAGAGACCCCAGGGTCATATAATTCACAATTTTTTTTAAAGGACATTTAGACCTTTCTTTCTCCCAAACTTCACAGGGATATCCCATGGTTGCTAGGGAAAAGATATCTCTATCTTACACAGGGGGGTGTAAGACAGCTCACGCGCGCTAGACAATAACGTGACATCATCAATACATGCGGCGTAACTGTGGCATGCATTGTAGATGACGTCATCAATTATGAAACATAACGACGTTCCTGCGATCATGGCGCGATGAAAAAGCTGGAAACCAAGTGGAATTTCATCATTTTTTTCTACTAAGTATGGGAGAAAAAGAATCTTACATGGGTCTGTGAAGTGGACAGGGATATCCCAACCCTCGTGAAAGATTTTGGCCGTCAACCAGCCTCGGGTTGACCAGCCAAAATCTTTCACTCGGGTTGAGATATTCCTGTCCACTTCACAGACCCATGTAAGATTCTATTAATCTATGTCAAGAGTATTTGATTCTACCACATCTGTGAGTAGAGAGGAAGGTTTTTGAAATTTTAGTCAATTTTATCCCTTTTGGCCCCTCCCACAGTCCCCTGGGAGGTGGGGACCATATTATTCACAAGTTTGATTGGTCGTATGCCTTAGAAGGTTTATACAAAATTTCATTGAAATTGCTTCAGCGGTTTTGGAGAAGAAGACGAAAATGTAAAAAGTTTATCGTCGCACGACCACCGTCTATCATCGGTACACCGGAAATAGCTACACTCGAAGCAACAGCTCAAAACACCGATAATTAATTTAATGTTTTTAGCTATATAAAATTAATATTGCTTGTCATTTCCTGGTTTAGGTGTTTCACAAACTATTCTAGATTCGTTAAAGGTATACACTTTATAATTGAAGGAGTCACTATAAAATTATTTGACAATATGTATCGTGTACATGGCATGTACTTTCGGCGAGATGTTGAAATCTGAAAATATTTTCATTTTATTGCAAATATTCAGCCTGGATGATCTTTATTGTATATTAGCAATATGGATAATTGCTATAATATTGTAATTAGACCGATATAACAACATAATTTGTACTATAAATGCCATTTTCAATACGTAATTTAGTCGTCTTGTGTACGGAGTATAGCCATTTCAAAATAACATGTGTACGGAGTATAGCAGGGAAGGTGTACGGAGTATAGCAAGTTTAAAACATTTTAAAACGTGTTCTTTTGAGAATTTGCTATCTTTAAACAAGAGGCCCAGAGGGCCTGTATCGCTCACCTGGTTTGTAATGCCAAGTAATGTTCTGAATACAGGTTCATTGTTTCTTTTCTGAAGGAATTTTAATATTAACCTCTAAATCCCATAATATTAACCTCTGAATCCCCTACAAACTCAGTTCTTATTCTCCCAAGGATATTTCTGGCCAAATTTGGTTACATTCCATGCAGAACTTTATGACTAGTAGCGATTTAAAGGATTTACCTCTATTTCCCCTATTGGGCCCCAACCCTCCAGCCCCAGGGGGTCAGAGCCAAAATTTATACAAGTTCTGTTCCCCTTCCTCCAAGGATGTTTGTAGCCAAATTTGGTTACATTCCATTCAGAACTCTATGACTAGTAGCGATTTAAAGGATTTACCTCTATTTCCCCTATTGGGCCCCGCCCCCGGGGGACCAGAGCCAAAATTTATACAATTTCTGTTCTCCTTCCCCCAAGGATGGTTGTGGCCAAATTTGGTTACATTCCATTCAGAACTCTATGACTAGTAGCGATTTAAAGGATTTATCTCTATTTCCCCTATTGGGCCCCGCCCCTCTTGCCCCTGGGGGATCAGAGCCAAAATTTATACAAGTTCTGTTCCCCTTCCCCCAAGGATGTTTGTGGCTAATTTTGGTTACAATCCATGCAGAACTCTATGACAAGTAGCGTTTTAAAGCATTTACCTCTATTTCTCCTATTGGGCCCCGCCCCTCCTGCCCCCGGGGGACCAGAGCCAAAATTTATACAAGTTCTGTTCCCCCTCCCCCAATGATGCTTGTGGCCAAATTTGGTTACAATCCATGCAGAACTCTATGACTAGTAGCGATTAAAAGGAAATGTTGACGGACGGACGGACGGACGGACAACGGACGACGGACAACTGACGACGGACGATGGACGCCGCGCCATGACATAAGCTCACCGGCGCTTCGGGCCAGGTGAGCTAAAAATTAATCATAGTTGGATTTACAATCACAAATAAAGCATTGATTTGTTGATTTAATAAGGATCTTTGTAATTTACCAGTATTACAAAATATAGCAATATCATTACATAACATAACATTTCGGTCCATTGAGCCTCTTGAAATTCTCAAAATCCAGCATTTTGATTATTTAAATGATTTTTCATTCCCATCACAACAATTACAAAATGACTGTAGAAATTAATGCCAATTGTGACGGATAGCAGTATGACAACACTTGCACCAAAACCTTAACCTGGGATTTCGAACGCTGACGCCAAAGTGATTCCACAAATCCCCTCTTTTCTAGAGCTAAAATGGAAACTATTAATGACATAATGGTAATAGTGATGTTATACAAACACTTTAGACAGTCTTTCGAAACAATATAAGACATTTACAAAGTTTTTAACTTTTAATTATCCCCGATTTCACCGAAACAGGGGATATTGCATGCAATTTTAATTTCTCCGTCCATTTGTCTGTTACATTTTCTTAAATCTGCTCTCCAAGATTACCTGTTTTGCTCCTACAGTTTATTCAACATTTATCTGACGTATAATTAGGCACAACAGTGTCATGTATTCCAGTAACCACATGGGAAATTTTAAGTTCCCTTCCGTATAAGAATACATACAAAATATAAATAAAAAGCATCAAGTTGATTAAGTGCACATAGCATGTTGGGTCGAAATAACCCGCCGTATACATCAAACGGGCCGAGACATTTTGTACCTGCACACAATAGATGTAAACAAACATGTAGACGAACACGTTGTGTTAGTGTTATTTCGGACTGAAGAAGGCCCTATAGTGGCTGAATATATATTCCATAAAAATAATTTTGATTTTACTTTGAATTTATTTTGGCCTTTTATTTCGGATTATTAATATACTAGCTTTATACCGTTTTTCCTCATTATGAAAAAGTATCAAAGAAACACAATTTAACAAAGCATGACAATTTATTGACTCTTGCCCAATCCGGGCCTCGAACTCACGATCTACGGCACCCCGTGGATGTGGCGCAGTGGTAGAAGGCGCAAGTATGTTTGGCTAGGCGATTGGGTGCCGTAGATCGTGAGTTCGAGGCCCGGATAGGGCACGAGTCAATAAATTGTCATGCTTTGTTAAATTGTGTTTCTTTGATATTTACAAAATATAAATATAGATACACGACCATAGCGCAGTCTCCCAAAACACGCACCTCGCAATTCACATACGATATACGCACTGCATACACGGGAGGCCATCCTTACATGACCATAGCTGTTAAAAGGACGTTAAAATAATTAAACAAACAAACATACAAAAAATACCAATATCCATGTATAACTTTCATAGTCGTTTATAGCAATATAACCAAATCGCTCCTGTCATGGCACCCCTCAGGCACACGGGGATTAGTCCACCCGTCGTATACATTGCCCCATACCAGAAACATATATATATATAGATGTATGATATTAGAGAGCTTGGCAACTTCGCCATTTTTACGAGTGATCGGCAGATGTACATCTGTATGTCTCCTGGGGTTTTTAAATACACTCCTAAATATTTAGATGCAGTAGGATAATAAAATTATGTTAACTTATACATCAATACACCAATAAAAGAAAATACACTGTCGGTTTTGAATGTCAGGTTTTGGACAAACCAGGAAAAATAACTTATTTTCATGCTTTCAAAAATCATATTAAAACATATAAATTTGAAAAACTGGTCATATAAGACCATGGTATAATGTTTAAACTTTATATTTATGCACAAATACACTAAAAAATAGTTAGCTAAGGGAAACTAAGCCTATAACTCGATGGTCGTTCTGCTGTCAGCAAAGAGAATGAAGGAAATTTGCTTGTTCGTCTTGTGTTGAAACGACAAACGTTCATGATAATGTTAAAAGTAAAGCAGAGGAAACACAATACTATCGCCAGAACAAAAAGTACAGCATCACATGACTGGTTCCTTCACACCTCTTTTAATAAGAAAATAACATTTCCACTGTACTATCATTATCAGAAAATACATCCACTGTAACACATATATGTACTGGGGAATTACAAGATCGCGTAAGTAAATATGTTATACAAATGTACCAAATTCATTCATTTCACTTCTGCATATCATAGTTCAAAAACTATTGGAATTTAATTTAAAAAAAAAGTTTTATATTTAAATGATAACCAAGAACTTAAACTCTGTTTTAAATTCATTTTCTATTACGGATGCCGTAACAGTTTTGACTACTATTCTATAGTTACTGACTGATTTTGTCGTTTTACCGGACACATCAACTTCGCTAGCCAATTAGGGTATTTAGCCGATTCTCATTTGTAGGAAGAGAATCAGACTAAATACCCTTGGCTAGCGGACACATGTGTAAACAGGATTGTCAATATGAAGCAAACAAACCGAAATAATCAATTGAATGAGGTAAATATACATTAAATCATTGATACTATTACGCTATACTCCATACACCACAATAAGAATTTTAACTATACTCCGTACACCTCGCGAGCTATACTCCGTACACTGATGTCTCCTTATAAAACGAATATCTACAAATCATGGAAAAAACCCAGGTTACCAACATTTTGTATTAATGAATATATATGTATATCCTTTAATGTAAGAAAAGTGATTTGGTTTAAAACCATATAATAATTTCAAAATAAACGAAAATATGTGAGTAACCTAAATTTTTAGCAGGTACACACCATATATCTTCACAGATTATTCAATAAAGACGCATTAAAATTCCACAAGTTTTACATTTAATTTAATTCGAATGTTTTCTGAAACGACCAGACCAGGATACAGTCTGCATACTTGTGCTGTATAATTAAAAACAATGACTGAAACATCCCCTGTCATGCTGTATTTTTGAGCTGTCGCTTCGAGTCCGGTGTACCGATGGTAGACGGTGACGAAGGATGACTAAAGGCGATTAGAATAGGTCACCATGAGACTTCGTCTCAGGTGACCTAAAAAGCTAATGCCTCTACAATACTTTGAACCTGACTTATATTGTTGAACTTGTGATTTTTTTTATAAGGATTATACTAAATTTTGAAAAGGGAATTTAATCAAGAACACTGGAAAACTTTGCTTGGAAAGGGACCTATTGTTCACCTATAGGGCTTTAATCTATAGGCAAGAGCTTATTAACTATTTTGTGGAAAAAAAACTTATACGTAGACATGATCTTATTTATGAACACACTTAGGCTTATTGTGAATTGCGGCTTATTTGCAGACATGGGCTTATCGGTGAGGAAAGACTTGTACATATTGGTGCTTGTAATTGCGAACTGGAGCCAATCAAGTTGCTAATGGATACAAGAAAAATTATATTTTGTTCTCGTAAAGGTAACATTTTACATGTTCAGTAAACTGCTGACCTGAAGTAATTATAGAGGTAATTAAAATGTATTCAGTATTCAAGCATAATTTGGAGTAAATCCATTGTCAAATAAACATTGTGCTTGTCAGGAAATGGTGCCAGTTTCCTAGTGTAATTGATTCGTCGCATCGGGTATTTACCATTAAACAAACAGACTTAACCAATGTATTGTAACACTGTAGCAATTTAATTACGAAACTCTCCTTATAATGAAATAGTTAAATCACCATGTTTGCATAAACTTTAAGGCAAATAAATCCCTTATCAAAATTCAAATAAAAATAATCATGTTTCTTGCAAGAGTAAATAATCAAATTACAAAACAAGTTTTGTAGTAAATTTAAAGCAATACATCAGATGTAAATAATGTAGTTATTGTTGTTCTTAGAGTTTATATTATTGATTTGTAAGTTCATGAGTTCATCAGTACTCTAACGAGGTGAGTATGTAGGACACTTCTCATACAATATAATGTACTCCAAAACAACATTGTAAATGTGCTTTAAGTTTGGCACAATTAAATTCCAGCACAAAATTGATTATGACTTAAAAAGTGATATAGAGACTTTGTACAGGAACAGGAAATTCATGTAACACAATCTAATTTTTGTACATAAATTTCTCCTATGAAAATTATCTCAAGCAAATTTTAGTTCATGAAAATTATGAACTAAATGAAAAACTGAAGTAAATTAAAAAGGATTACTGCTAAAGTATGCACATTTACAATTTATAATTTTTATTTCCAGCAGGTTTACAAATACAATAATATTATTTGAAAGAAATATTGATCTTCTAATTATACTAAGGTACATCATATGAAATATTGCATCAAGGAGTACAAATGTTAAATAGACTGTACACTCTGAACAAACAGAATTAAAATCATAAGTGTAATATATGAACAATATTTTGAGTCCGAGTCATGAAAAAGAAAACAATATTTGATTTATTATCTACCTGATGTAAGAAATCTATACCTGAACTTGTGTAATACATCCTACCAGATGTATATTACCAGTAACCTAGCTATCTTACCTTGGAATGTTCACATGGACTCGAAGGATCATTATTCAGAAATCCACGTAAAAAACAATATGCACAATCTTTCCACAGTGTATAACTCCCACCGTTCACTTTCACTTCCATAAATACAAAGTTATCTCCTTCACATCCATAAATTCTAAATTAAACTTGAAGTGTATTTTGTGGCATAACCTCACTCGAAACGAAATCCAGTTCGAGGTGACTTATCGTAAAATAAAATCTTTGACGAAATTCCTTGTATCGACTAGTGCTCAAGAGCTGTAAAAGGTTTATGGCATAAGCCTATTAATATTGGGTAAATGCCAGTATAGGTAGAACAAAGCTGACCTCTAACACTTCAACACATGACCTTTACAGTATTGTATGCACACTGATACACCTCATTTGCATATTTCATTCAATTTCGTTGTATAGAATTAATTATCGGTGAAGACATCAACAAAAGTCACATGACAGGTTACATTTAAAATGCTTCCATCATAACGTTTCTGCCCTATCATGGAACGCTATTACAGAAGCCCAGTTGTCGACAGCGTCTCCATGTTATCTCAGATTACAAGTGTGCTTGCATTATGTCAACGTTTACATAGAAATAAGAACCACTGCTATACTTATCAATTTCTAAACATGCTCATTGCTTTCAATTTTATCTACGGTAAATACACGCACACATTTTCTATATGAACCAGTCCCACCCCATATTCTGGTCCCGATAATCTAACCAGCTTTTATAAATACCCAAGCTATAATACATAACTGATTACATTTTCATCGTGTGTACAAAAGCATTATCATCATACATTTAAATCATTCTGCTCCCCTTTCTATGTCTGCAAAAATTTGCAATACATCAATTTTTCTTTCACTTATACAGTACATAATTGATTGAGTTGACAAATTTAATTAAATGAAGCATATAATTATATCGGAAATTCAATTTAAACTTGAAATCGTTTTTCTTTTATTCATGAATTAAAATGTCTTGATCATTTTGACGGTCCGCAGTTATTAGGATTTTTATAGGACATTATTAACTGAAAAGTTTCGCACCTCAATAAATTAAATGACCACTGATGTCTTGCTCATTTATCATCAAGAACATTTCGAGATTTTTCCTCAATAATTTAAGGGCATCATGCAATGGAATTGAAATTACTCACCAATAAACTAGAACATTTTATGTACATGAAAAGAAGTTTTAGAACTAGGTTTCAAAGGTCAATCACTTTGGATTTCTATAGAAAAACCAATATACCATTGTATTTGTGAATGTTTGACAGTCCTGTATAATCAAAGTATTGAACATGCAACCACATGTTCGACAGCTTATCAATTATAAATTTTAATTTTTTTCTAATATTCAAGAAATCCCCCCTACATTTATTCTAATTGTTGACGTCTATCCACATAAACATTAATATTTTTTTTTTTTTTTTTTTTTTTAAATCTTATTTAGGATGAAAAAAGCATGCATTTATAAATATACTTGTTTTGATTAATAACTTAATAATTATTAATTATCTAGCGGAATAAATTATTTTTAAAATTTAGAAGCTGGCAACACCATTTTAGGAAAATAGCTGTTGAAGCAAACAGAATCAATCTTCCTTAATAAATTGTATGTCAGTATTTATATTGTACATGCATGCTACTTTAAAATTACCAAGGAGATCAATGCCATTTTCATATAATTCTCAATGCCTTGCATTCTTGGATGGTGATTTTTGGATTACATGTACATGCTTCCTTGATATATGGGTGTTTATTTTTCATGTTCCACATAGGTTTTAAACTTTTAAACAACCAAGATGTAGAGAGTATGGTGGCTTATATAGGCCATGTTGCACTGTCACATTGGCGACCCTATCATGTGAGAGTGCGACGATCCAACAATGCTCCATGTAACAGTGCAACAATTTGAACTGTCTTTTAAACGGCTAAGATGTTCGACTCCAGCTCTAGTAATGTAGAATATCAGAAAACCTCTTGACCACTCATCAGCTACAGCAACACACTTCAGGAAACTCTTTCAAAACTCTGTTTTTTGCCATTCCAATGACTTGTAAATATATTTATAATTTTTCGTCAACAAAGCCATTGTCAAACACAAAATAGAATGTTGTGCCAGTTTTAAATCAACTGTACTTCCTCAAGGTCAATGAGTACAGTATACCAAACCCTATTGATTCATAACAGTTTTAAGGGGGTAAAAATCAATTTAATCTTATAATTAGAAACCTGTTAATGAAAATATGTACACAGACCTATATCTACTTCTCGACCAAGGTTAGAATCAATATGTAACAAGTACGTTAAGGATAAATGTTGGAAAATACACAAAGGAAATCTGGAGTGCTAACCGACACAATTAACATAAAGATCAAATTTAATTTCAGAGTCCAGTAAAGGTTGAACAGCAAAGAAATTTTTTTTGAAAAGTCAAATTTGATATGAAGTGAACAAACTAAAATATTAATTGAATTAAAACTGCACTTATTAGATAAAGAAAATGTCTGAATGTAGTTTAAAATCAATTAAAATTTTGATCAAAATAAGAACTATCTAATAAATCGAATTCTTGTGGAAGCTTTGATTTTTAGTACATTGCATATGTTACCTTAGGTATTCCATAAATCTTAAGATTTTTCAAAGTTTCAAAATTTGTTAAAAGTATGTACAACAAGCTTTGAATAACTAGAGTAAAATAGGAGAACTTTGTGTCCCAATTCAACAGAGTAAAACAATTCTTGAGACATTAGTGTAATTTAAACATATACTGGAAAAAACAGCATGGAATGGACTTATACATTTAAATATGATAAACTTCTTACCAGCTAAGCTTTTTTTTTATTACACTGTCCTTCATTAAACTCAATCAGGACATATTCATAAATTATGGAAATATACAGAGTCATATATACACAAAGCAGACTTCCTCTCAAATACACTTACGGGTTTTAATATCTACAAACACCGCTAAAACTATCCCGCAGTGTCTTGCTCTACATTTTGGTTTCCATTACTGAGGTGGCAATAAAAAACACTTTAGAACCACTGAACTTGTAAACTTAAGATTAAGTGTTATGTACTTTTGTCTACCTGAGTAGTATCATCTCCAAGAAAGCTGTTTGTCCAAATATTGACCGGGAACTTACAGGAATGGTCAAGTGATATTGACACAGAGCTTATGGTTTCGGGTCAACAGCTTCAAGTGACCACTGACAGTGGGACCTGCGTCATAGTCGACGTTTAGAAAGGACTTCCTAAGACAATCCCTTTAAATTATGTACTATCTACATTTACCTACTAAACACGATCCATTTAGACACTATCGAATCTAGTACCTGCCAAACACTATCCTCCTAAGCCATAAAGAACACTACAGGAATTCTACTACAGGATGTCACACCTCCAAAGTTATTGAGACAGACATTTTGATTTTATGACATTTATACGGGACTGAATTTTATGTGATATAATAATTATCTGTATACTTTGTCAGAATGGTAATGGTACTAGATACATTTGGTCAAAGAGATAGTGTTAGACGGCTTGGATGATAAATTCAGTAATTCTAGTACAGTGTATTAACTCAATCACCTCTGAAAATTCATAATAAACAATCCCTGCCTTTGAACCAGAAGAGTTCAAATTTATCTGCAGGGGTGAAAGAAGTAAGTCATGCAGTGCCAACATGAAATGACAATAGAGCATAGTACTATTCTCTTGGGCACTTTTAGGTGTTACAGAACAAAGTTAAGTCATTCGCCAACTTGTTAATAAGACAGTAGTCAATTCAGACAGTTGCTGATAAAGTCAGAAGTCAATAAATTTACCGGAGTAATACTTAGACCATTTTCGTTTATTCGGAACAACCGGTTCGACCGTTAAAGTCATTATTTCAAGTATAAATCCTGACGGACCTGCAGTTTTTGATACGAGCCTGTGAGGGCTTCGTCAAGGCTCGTCTGAAAACAAAATAAGACCACCAGGTCCATCTTTGATTGCTGGGTGGTAATATTATAAGACTCTTTCATAAGTGAATATGAAGGATAGGGATATTCTACCCGAGGGTCACAAAATGTAGTAAAACCCGAGGGTTTTGCAACATTTTGTGATCTCGAGGGTAGAGTATCCCTATCCTTCATATTCACTTATGAAAGAGTATTTTTCTTTCATACATCGACGTTTTATTGCAATTTTACGACTATAATATCACGCCATTTTGAAATAAATTCAAAGAAATCCACGACTGGAAGTCAATTTTCCATACATGAAGTATAACGTGATATTTTCAACACAAATTCTGTTGCTTGCATCTTCTATAGTAAAACCAGTCAATTTTGTGAAAAAAATGTTAAAATTTTACCGAGGAAATAGAGATTTTGTTGACGCCGTGACGTCACGAGGCTTTATTGCATGGGTAGCCATGCAATACAGCCTCAGGCGACATGAGTGTATTGCCCTAGACCAGCCAGTATTACACCCGTAGGTATGAAAGAAATATGTGATATTATCTGAACAAACTACTAGGTCCAACCAGTCAAACCATATAATCGAAAACAGCCTGTGTTTTGCAGATTACAAGTTGCACCTGAGTATAACCTGCAAAGGTCTTTTTAACAATTTATTCAGTTTTTGTAAACATATCAACTCCAATGAAGGGCAATTCAAGTGGTGGCCAGAACTGACTGTGTTTCTTCTGGTATTACCCCAGTATGAAGATAGCAACAATATAATTGTGTGTGATGAACATGCATACACAGCTATTGTCACTTCCTGATTCTAAACCAATCAAGTCTAATTACTAGCTGACTGATTTATTCGCTTTGAATCACTGAACTTTGGTCGATGAAATCAGAGGTCTGCAAATTAAGTCAGTGGCCGACAAAGTTAGTGGTCCAGTTCATCCAGAGTATGGTTTTAAGTAGAAAGGGCCCTAGCCATTTCAGAACTTGCTCAAGTTGTGCAAATCATATTAATAAAGAAGGATGGAGCATCAACACCAAAGATTCCGTGAATTTGTGGGTATTTATTAGTTTACATGTTTCGGATGGCTAGGCCAACCGTCATCAGAACAAATTTACAACAGCATTTTCAGAGCTAAAGTGCAAATTACGGTTCACGAAATGACGTCACATTAATTGTTTCCAAATCACGTGATCTACACAATGGACGGAGCAAAACAAGTGGACTTTAGTTAGAACAACATATAAAAGTAATAAATTACATATAAATCAAAGTGGAAATATAATCAATAAAAGTTTCGGCACAGTTTGTGATTGAAGGTACAGTTTATCAGGATGAAATATTTCTGGAAGATGGATTTGGTAGCGTTATGTAGGCTTCAGTTCGTGGGTGGACATAATCAAGAAATGGATATCGTTGAGGTGTCCCAAAATGGAGAGTAGTGTCTCGCTGCTGATGGGTCCTAATAAGAATAAATCATCGTTGTATAGGTAGTACCACCGCACGAATACAGATAGGTAATGGCTGAGTGACAATCGTTTATCACAACTAAATATATATACGGCATTGTTCAAAGCATGCAATGTACGGAAGTCAGTACACGGGTGTCTGAAAGACAATGAGTATTGACAATATGTCCACCCACGAACTGAAGCCTACATAACGCCACCAAATCCATCTTCCAGAAATATTTCATCCTGATAAACTGTACCTTCAATCACAAACTGTGCCGAAACTTTTATTGATTATTTTTCCACTTTGATTTATATGTAATTTATTACTTTTATATGTTGTTCTAACTAAAGTCCACTTGTTTTGCTCCGTCCATTGTGTAGATGACGTGATTTGGAAACAATTAATGTGACGTCATTTCGTGAACCGTAATTTGCACTTTAGCTCTGAAAATGCTGTTGTAAATTTGTTCTGATGACGGTTGGCCTAGCCATCCGAAACATGTAAACTAATAAATACCCACAAATTCACGGAATCTTTGGTGTTGATGGCTCCATCCTTCTCATACTGTATTCTACAACCTCTATGGAGCGCTGTTAGAATACTTTGGTATCCACTTTGATCCCTCTGCCGATACAACTTACCATTATGAAATACCTACAGGACGTTGGAAATCTCCGCCTTCTATTTAATTTTACTGGCATATTAATAAAGGTTATTTGTACAGTATACCTTCAGAAAAATTGTTCTAAGTCAATGAAATATCTCAATTATACAATATTTTTGAAATTTTGCAGAGAATATCACATTAACAATGCAGCTATCCTGGGCAAATCTCGGCCACAGATTTCAAGAAACAATTTATAATTGTAGAATGCTTATTAGCAGACTTATTTACAAATATTTCAAAAATTGAAGCTTCATTCAGTTAGTAATTATAGGAGTAAGATTAATGCACACTGGACAGCAGCTTTAATTTAATGAACATGCTTCATGTGAATTTGCCGCATGTCCAGGTGATATTCAATTTCCATAATTGCCACAGAATGAGTTCAATGCTTATTTTTTGCATTTGATAAAAATTATAATAAAATCCCAAAAGATTTTGCTTCTATAATGAAAAAACAGTCATTTATATACCTCTGTATTGTTATGGACATCAAATACATGTATGCAAACTTTGATTGACTGAAAGAGTCAAAGCACTTTGCTTTGATGGTGTTTTGAACAAATTGCATGCAATGAAATCAAAGCACTGATCATGCTATCGTTTGGAGTTTTGATGTCAAAGTGAAAGCATAATTAGCGAACAGCAATTATTACTTGTTTGTATTTTACGTCCTATTAACAGCCAGGGCATGTAGGACGTGCCAGGTTTGTTGGTGAGGAAAGCCGGAGTACCCGAGAAAAACCACCGCCAACGTCAGTTAATGGCAACTGCCCCACAGGATTCGAGACCCGCTCCAGAGGTGGAGGGCTTTGTGGTAATATTGAGACATCTTAACACTCGAACCGGCCCCATTATTACACAGGTCTGGCCACATGTTAACATTCTGTCATTAGCAATTCATATCCATAATAATAATGTAAATTCTAGTATCATACATGTTTTTTTCAAAATACAAGTCAGCCCTTTCTCTCTATGTGGTTACAGACTTATTAACTGTAGATATATTCATGGAGCAATTTCGTGTTATTGATTTTACATAAAAAACTCTAACATTGTGGGTATGAAAGGAATACATTCAAGCTTTCAGTTGTAGGTTAAGGATTGTTTTGCAAACAATAAACAGACATAGTATTGCCGTAATTAGCGCCAGGGTATGCTTACAATTTAAGGATTAAAGTCTCTTTCTCCGTGGGTTCTAAGACTAGGGTCGTAAGGGATAGAAAGTTGAAGTAGGGTATAGATATTTGTATGATGGAATGGACCCAGCAGAAGCGGTCCATAGAAACAAAATATCGATTAACCAAAGACTCTACTCAAGCTTAAATCGATGCTTCGATCATAGAAACACCAGAAAAAGAACTTTAAATTCCTTAATATATAACAGTCTAACTATTATTTTTCATCAGGAACTCAAAAGCTGACCCTTTAAATAGTGTTATATAGGCATTTTATAGACTATTAATTGAATAGTATTCGGTTTTTGGTATCCGACAGGCAATTGCGAAACAGCCACTTGAAGTGCGGAAATTCCCGGCCAATATTCAATGATCATACCAATAAATGATTCGTTTGATGAAGCATATATGACTGGGGTTTTCCCGGTATGGTTAAATCATTTTATTTTATCTGTTGTTATCCCTTTGTGAAAAACACCATGGTGCAAAAGCAGTTTTGGTTTTTAATCTTTTGCTCGTATGATTTCACCACGCTTTACATTCATAACGTGGCAGGATGATTTAACGTAGTTGTGACGCGGCAGTCGATTCAAGCGCCTGTGTCAAGGAGTTGTACAACACAGAGAGTTTTTCAATTTTTGTGATCAGCTTTGAGGTTTACTTATCAGTTCACGTTGAAATTTCTTGAATACACGGATGTTTACATAGTTACATGTCATTATTTCCGGATTTTGGAGATTTTCAAATGATCGGACGTGTTTCGAGGAACAATATACAAACACAGGTGGCCCACTATGTAAGAGTTTACCGCTCTGCAAAATTTATATTTATATGTTTGTTTTAAACACTTCAATAAATATTAGAGAATATTCTATTACAGATATTATAAAAGCTACAATTTGTAGGATCCGTTTCATTGCCTATTTCGAAAGAAACCCAAACTACAGTTGTGTTGTAAGGCATAGGCCTATAGATAAGCAGTGCAGGGATTGTCTGTCCCCCGAGGTGAACAAAGAATGCTTGTCGTGCTAGTCGTTTTTGGTAAATCTTATCCAACCAAAGACTGGATGTTGTCTGACCATACATGGGCGTCTATCCAATTGCGAGCAAGCAATGGTGTTAAAAATACAAATTAGTCCTAAGGATGTATGTCTATCAGTGTGTGAGAAACGCGAAATCAACGACAGACTCACGAACACGCACACAGTACAATGTAACATTGAGAACGTCATGGCGGAAGTGCAAGAACTGTACATGTTGGTAGGAACATTGATTATATGTATCACGAAGATAGTGCTATAGGTAGCGGTGTACGCGGTAGTGAACATAAACAATGAACGTTTTTCTACAGTTTGATTTAACAAGCCACGTACTATGTGTCATAGGTGTTTATTTTGTTGTATTCTTGATACACGTCTAGTTTGAGCAGTGTGATCGAAACTGTACGATTCGGGAGATACTCGTGAGGAAACACCAAAAGTTTCTGATTTGGACCATCATAAATCCATCCGCGCAGCTCCAAATTGCGCGTGACATACTCAATCTATCGAGAAATAAAGTGGAGTTGCCTTTGGTTGAAATCAACGGGGTTTATACTATCAATTCACCACTGACTGTAAATATTTAGATTTAAAGCATTGTTTAAGGCATTGGATGAGGGTCATTTTTATGACTTCCACTCTGTCAATAGAAGGGGTGAGGCGCTTAGATGGGGAAGGGAATTAATTACAGCGAATACGGCATGTTGCAATTGACCTGATTAGTGAATGCAATAGATACAAATAATGTATTTTAAATGCACAATTCATAGAGGTATATACTCTTATACTATGTTCGGTTTACATTCCTTTCCCTAATTTTGACTACATGCATGCTTTCATTATATTTCATTATAATAAATGTGTGCCACGGAATATGGAAATGCATGCCCACTAATCAATGTACACAATTCTGGAAATGCTCTAAAATTTCAGCATACCATGAATTAGCACATTTACAGTATAAGATAAATAAAATTGTCTTACATCTTGATATGGATCTTTGATGGTGGAATTTGATGCACAGCTCACTACGTCATCCTGCAGATCGAAATCCTCTGTCCTTACCACATCCTCACACGGATCCTTAAGACTCGAAGTTTTCCCACCAGGGAGGGCCGATATGTCTACTGGTGTTTTAAGTCCCTGAGAACTTGCGGAGCTCCGGATGGACTCTCGGATAGCACTGATGTTACTCCGAAGGGACTCTCTCACAAGATTTACTGGCCTTGCCTTGCTGGAAATTTGTCCAACTGTTGATTTTAGTGTGGAGACTCCGGGTGTGTTTTGGTGGGGAGTGTGTAGGCCGGGCCGGTTCATGGGTCGCTGATTGCTAACACTGTACATTTTTGGTCTCTAGTGATGTGTACACAAAGCAATGGCAGCTTATTCATCCATGACACATTCTGTTAATAAAAACAATTAAATTACTTATCTGTTCTTTTGATACCAATTTAAACATAATGTCAATCAGAAATTTCATACAACTACGTACACGACCGTGGGTGATATCACTGAACATCTGTAGGTTAGTGTGCTTAGATATCAATATATTGGACAAGAATTTAATCAAACTATTCAGTACAGTAGCTCGTGAGTAAACCCTACTATGCACATATTTAGATAATAGATCTTCAAAAATTTTGATGTGACAAGTAGATGAATAGTGGGTATCAGAATTATCTAGGATGACAAGAGGCCACAGTTATACTGTCTGTCAATGGCCTTTAACAAATGTACACAATATAACACCATACAAAAATAAACTCATGCCCTACAAAAATATATCGCCGGTTTACAATACAACAATAATAGAATCATTAAACATTGAACCATAAACCATGTAAAGTCCGCCATGTTTGTAGTCTGCGGTGTAGATATTGAAGTGCCAAATTTTCCCTTTCATAAAATGAATTAGAGAAAATATTGATTTGAAGCCTTAAATATCATATCCATACCTGTCAAAAATTAGCTGTTAAAAAATCCGACAATTTTTTTTTCAGCCAGTTCACAATCTCATAAAACTGACATTTTGTATGTCAAGCTGTCGGGTCATTCAAGCGTCTATTGAGAGAAACAACATTGTAGTAACTGAATAATTCAGGCCGTGAGGCTGACAATGGCAGCTCTAATGACAAAACAAAATCAATTATAACTGTTCAGGTGTGTTAGCGGGTACATTCATGTCATTTGATAGGGAGGCCATTACAGATTTAACAGATAATGTTGTAATATATAGCAGATATACAGATAATCAACTGTTCTTTCTGTATAATACAAATGGGCTGAAATAGGCTATTGGAAAGCTTAATATGCATTATAAAGGCTAGTGCCACAGTACACATAGGCTCGCACCTACAAAATATTACATATTAAGGCTATACAAATGTATATTAAGCTACCTGGAATTCATATCAACACATTAAAACTTACACATTAATTTGTAAGTATTCATTGCATGCACATAGGCTAAGACTTTCTACATAGGTGACCTTAGATTAATATCTAGCTAGTTGTAATATTGGCTACCTATATACTTTGGCTTTAGCATTATACACATGCATAATGCTACTTATAGACTAGTTATATACTAATAAGCCTTACATACAGTATAACATCAGATCAGGAAGACCCGAGTAGACCAGCTATATTAAATTATTAGCATTACACCTAAACTAGACCTGTAACGAGGCCTGTAGCATTTCGCCTAGGCTACCTGAAAGATTAAAAAGTCGGGATTTCGATCTCAGATTCCGGCTCCGGCCATCATTTTAGCGTGAAAGACACTAAAAAAAAAATAATAACTCCCGACCAACCAACCCTATTTTTTTTGCCAATGTAACCCTTAACAGACATATTTTTTTTGTCTTATTGTATCAGACCAATTATCAAACACATATACAGTCAAACCTGCCTATAACGACCAATGAAGGGGAGACAGAAAAACGGTCACTATAAACAGGTTCGGGCTTTCGTGCCAACAAGCGAGTCAGTAAATAAAACAGAAGTATATTAATGCAAAACAGACCTGCTATTGGATATTTATATACCTATTTCCCTGCTCTATTTAAGAACTAATTGTGTCAATATATTTCTGTGATTTGAGTTTGTTTTATTTTTTGATGTTTGGGTGGGGCTTTCAAATGCAATCGGAAATTTCGTTTTGATACAATAGTAGATTTTTTCAGCAATGAACATAACCATGACCTAATTACTGACTTGACATGGCCTGGAGTTATCTGTGCAAGATTAATTTCATACAATATATGCGTGTAATATTTTTACAACACATATATTCTCGCTAGCAAGTCGTATGCAATGTGCCGTGTAACCAGTTTTGACGGATTAATCTCGGGACACGAAAGATCAATTTGGAGGCCTTTTTTCACAATATATAGCTACAAAACTATTAAAATCAAAATGCATGTACCATATCAACTTTCAGTATCATTTCTACCAAGTAATGGGACCGTAATTTATTGATAAACACATCGATATATAGAATTTATATGTATATCAATTACAGAAGTTAATTAAAATCAATAGGGTGTAACACCATCAAGGTGTTCCTTTTTATCAGATATGAACTTGAATTAAAAATATAAATAAAATCGTTTAATAAGGGCGCAGCCCTTTATGCCCAAAGGGCACGAAGTGCGAAGCACTTCTAAGGTAATAGGTACACGAAAATATAAGAAAAAACATTATCTTCAAAATTCAATCCTATACACTGACAGCTTCAGATTACGGTCGCCATTTTTTCCTACATATGGGGAGGTTGTGCGTTGCTCCGGTACTGCTCTCCCCAGTAGATATATATTTAATTAATGCAAATGCATAACAGAAGTAATTAAATATTTTTTATTATTTTTTAAAATAATAATAATAACACTTTAAAAATCAAAAGCTTTAGAATGCAGTCAAAATATCCACCAAGGCGAAGATGAGCACAAGGAATCATGACGTCGCATAACTTCAACAAATGACGCGAAACCATAGGATTCGCATACCCTGCACTCCAGGCCTTGAATGGACACAGAGAAATCCGAATCTTTGAGTTCATTTCTTTGAGTTAATGCTAGACAATTACTACATCACATACTTCTATAGTTTAAAGTGTGTCCTTTTATTTCTAAATTATGTCTTCTACATGAAATAGAAAATAAAATAAACCAAGTAGAGGCTTCGCTTCTTCCTATGCGCTAGCATGATTTAATCAAAAAACATCTGCTGCGCCTCTTAAAGCCGGTGCCTCAGACCATAATTAATATTATATGGCATGCCTTATTAATAGTGCAGGCTTAGGACATCACCCTGTGGAATTCTGTAAAATTATATATTGAGTCATATAAGCCTAACATGCTATATATTATGTATATTGTCTTTTCATCCTTTTTCAACGAGTTGGTCTGCTTAATTACCATCTTATCGTCGTTCGCCATCTGCTAAACAATCTTGTTGTTTTCGTTTCCATTGCGTTTTTGCTGCAGCGCGGACTGAGGTGAGCTAATAACGGTCCGGATACGGATAAAACACAAAGCGGGCGGTAATTCAAAATAAAAAAAAAATCTATGAAGTGTCTTACCTTTTACTAAACAAAGCAATGTAAAATTTTAAGCAATCAAAAGCGCATGTAAAGCTCCTGCTAAACATGAGTGTAAGTAAAAATAGACAGAACCATCCAATCGAAGATTTTGACATATGTAACATTTTGGCGCAGGCCTTTTTTCTACGATTCATTAGTAGTCAATTTTAAGCGGACAATTCACTCAGCTAATCTTTTACATAACCAAAAGCAAAAATATGCGCACAACATATATTGTTCTATATTTCTTATGAAACATATAACACAAAATATTGGACGAATTCCCACCGTCATGTTAAGTATTTAATGTGATTTTTACCCGTTTGTTGACTACAATCGTTAAAGGATGCTCCACCGCCGACAGAGCATAAAATCAGGGCGTTAGGAAGCGGGGGGGGGGGGGGGCGGGGGGCAGGGGGGGCCAACTGCCCCCCGATTCCCCAGACGGGGGGGCAAACATGTCTTTTTGCCCCCCCCATTTTCGCCGACTGAAATTTTCTAAAAATGTTTATTTGAAAGAAAAAAGTGTCCTCCTGCACATTTTTCGTACTTCATTCTAGAAAATTTTCCGCTGCGCGGCGTATTTCCTAAAACGTTCAAGCACATAATGTCAAAACTTAAATAAGCCTAGTCAAAATTCAATACACAGAACTAGACTAAAATGTCCACCAAAGGATTTTATGTACTACCTAAAAAAATTCTCTTAAAAGATCAATTTGTTTATGTCTTAGCGAGACAATATTAATTCATTTTTTATGTTACACAACCATGTGCCGATGGTGTGAAGCCGGTGTATTCAGATCGAGTAGGGTTGCATAATCAGAAACATATATACATAGAGATTGGAAACTCCTTCTTTGTCTATGTTGACAGGCAGAGGGACCTCCAGTTTATAAGCATTTTCCCTTGGCTAACTACTTCTAAGTATATTCTTTTAAACATGATATTTTTGCATCAACACAAAGTTTAAACATTATATCATGGCTTGATCTGATCAGTTTTCCCAATTGATGTTATTTAATATGATTTTTAATATGGCATTCAAAACCGGAAGTGCATTTTGTTTTATTAATATATACGTTAAAATATTATTTTTTCTTTCCAAAATCGTACTCACACCATCTGAAAATTACTTAACTTTTATAACATATTAAAGTTATTCTGATGTATTTAACTATTAAAGAGTTTATCTAAAAGCCCCTAGGGACATACAGAGGTACATCTGCCTATCGTAAAAATGGCGAAGTTGCCAATCTCTATGTATATATGTTTCTGGCATAATGTTTTGACGACACAATTATCATTTCTAAATGCAAGCAGCTTTAAATAGAAAAATTACCATGTTAAGAACGCTTTATAATCATTAAAATACATCGTAAAACTCATCTCAGCCATTCTAAACCGTTTTTTTTCCGGGGTAGACACCCGGACCCCCCAAACACCAAAATCTCGCGCTTTCGGGCGCTCGCAAATTCATCAAAACTCATTTAAGCTATTCTAAATCGTAATATTTTTCCTAGAGGAGGCCCCGGACCCCCCAAACACCAAAATCCCGCGCTTTCGGGCGCTCGCAAAACCATCAAAATACATTGTAAAACTCATCTCAGCCATTTTAAATTACTATTTTTTTTCCGGGGGTCACCCTCAGACACCTAAAACACTAAAATCTCGCGCCTTCTGCGCTCACACGCTAATCTGGCCAATTTGCGTATTCGTTAATATCCTTTTATAGCGACCCCACTGTCTATAAATGTGTACAAGGATTAAATTTACTGATATATGAAAAATGTACATAAAACATATTATGGGTTGGGGAGTTGAATTAATCTCCTCCTGTATGCGTCAGACGGCGGGGGGGGGGGCGGGGTGTTACAAAATATTGAGGACCTTTGCCCCCCTCCCCCATTACGTTTCATCTTCCTACGCCACTGTAAATGATATTCTTCATTTGAACAAAAATGGTGTTTAATCGTGTACATATATATATGCCTAATTAAAACAAAAAATAATATAAAATATTTTATTTCGCCTTTGGTGCATGCGCAATCAGTAGTTCATTCCATATAGGATATAGTGCTACGGAATTTTTTCGGGATGCAATTAATTATTTTTCATATTTTTAACTTGAATTAAAATTAGAAGCTCAAACTTTTTAACTGTAGTAATGGTATAAAGTAAGTAACTTTTGTAACTGAAGAAAAATACTTAATCGTCTGCTCCTGTTTATGATAGTGAAAAAATACCATTTGTCAGCGGTGGAGCATCTTTAAAGAGACAATTCACTCAGGCTAATTCTTTTACATAACCAAGAAGCAAAATATGGCATAAATGTATTGTTCTACATTTCTTATGAAACATATAACATAAGTTATTGACAAATTCCACGTCATTGTTTAGTATTTTAATTGATAGCGTTGTAATTACAAATCGTTGATCAATACGATTAAGCAGGTACAATATGTACGCTGTACCAATATCCAAGCCAAAGTCACGCACGTTAAACAAATGAACTACATAACCACTGTGGAGGTGATATAATGTTTTTTTTTAGGCAAAACAATTCACCTAATAAGGTAAACAGACTTCTGTCAGAGCGATTTGAGCTGTTCTAGACAAAAGTAGCATTACTCTACGAGCAAGGGACTGGGTTCGGCATACAAGATATTCGACCACAATGTGTAATGGCGGACAGCGAGTGAGTTTGAATATTTCACACGCATTTCACCACCATGGGATTTTCTGAGATATCACAGTAAAACCGACTGATCTAATTTCCATTAGAACTGGGGGTTTATCGATAAATATACAATTTTAATGTTCTCGTAGAATGAATTGTCCCTTTAATCAATACGATTAAGCAGGTACAATATGTACGCTGTACCCATTCCCGAGCCAAAGTCGCGCACGTTAAATTAATGAACTACATAACCACTGAGGAGGTGATAAAATGACTTTTTAGACAAGACACTTCACCTAATAAGGGAAACACACTACTGTCAGAGCGATTTGAGCAGTTCTAGACAAAAGTTGCATTACTCTACGAGCAAGGCACAGGGTTCGGCATACACGATGTTCGACCACAATGTGTAATGGCGGACAGCGAGCGAGTTTGAACATTTCATACACATTTCACCACCATGGGTGTTTCTGGCATATCACAGTAAAACCGACTGATCTAATTTCCATTAGAACTGTGTTTTTTTCGATATATGTACAAATTTTAATGTTCTCTTAGACTGAATTGTCCCTTTAATACATAAGATTTAAGACGATTCTTTTTTCATATTTTCAATAAAACTGTTAGTATCTTATACCATAATGATTGTGTTATATTAATGAACATCATCTGGAGATGTTTTCTGGGCAGATTTACAAGTACAGTAACACGTAGAGTTTCACAGTTAGGTCGCTGTATACCATAGGCCTAATGCGTAATATTGAATGCGGAGGGTGTGGTTTTATGATTTTTTTTGTATGAAAATTAATTGATTGAGTACATATTTGCATCAGAAACCCGAGTTCAAAAATGCAACTGCAAACGTAGATATGGCGACCGTCGTTTCATGACTAATTAGTCTAAAATAAAAGTAGTTTGGGTTATGGATGCGGACATGTATTTCAAAAATCATGTGGCACTGCTTTCGTGGTAAATGTTTCGGATTTTTAATTAAAACATGGTTTTTACGGAAGCCTGTTAGGGTCACATTGAAAAAAAAAACCTTTTATGTCGTTATAACGACTTAGCATGTCGTAATAACGACATAGTATCTCGTAATATTTAACGACTTAGTAATTGTTTTCAATTCTTTGAAGAAATTCTTATTTTATTAATATTTTCCAAATACATTTCTATATTATTTTCTTGTTATTTCGGAGAACCACCTTTCGTTTTCTCTCTATATATAGGAATGAAATATATTCGTACATATGCATAGCCATAGATTTCTTAATGTGATGATGTAAATAGACCTAGCCTATATCATGTCTGTTCTGGATAGGTCAGAAGTCCAGTAAACAATAAACCATATATACCCTATGGGTAGGAACTAACCACGACATGTAATACACACTAATGGTATTGGAGTTCACACTCTTAAAATGAAAAGAAGTTCATTCAAAATCCAATACACATTTAGGGTATAATCTCAATACGCTATGTATAGGTGTGTCGGTCATATTTATACGGGTTCCGACGAGTCAAATTTACCCCGCCAAACCCCCAAAACAACATTACATACATGCTTAATTTGTGATATTTCACATTCTTGTTGATCAATATTTGAGGCAAGTGTATATGATAATATTGGTTATGTATAAGTGTGTACTTTGTGTAATGGCCACGCATGTTCATAACGGAAGGTGAACATCATGTGCAGCACACAGCTAAAAAAATGTGTTAATATAGAGATAAATACAAGAGGTATGTTAGGCTTATGGATCTGGGTTGTGTGGAGAAGGGAAAAAACAAACGGGTGTGGAAAATTCAACCAAATTACCTTTGATTTCTAGACACTTCGCCATTCACACAGGTGAAAACTACACCGAGCACTTAAATATGTACATAGCCTTCTGACCGGTGGTCAGTGTTTTAAACGTCTATATATCCCTATTAGAGTGTCTGAACACTACCAACACGTTCCGACAGGACAGAAGAGAAATTTTATCACTATTCATAATGGAATATTTAAATCTCCCTATTCTTGTTACGTATCATGAAAATTATATGGAAATTGGTTTAGTATGGTCTGTCAGCTTAATGGAAAATGCAATAAAAACATATTTGAAATTCCTGTTTTGATATTAACTGTGTAACTCATGATATAACATCATATATTTCAACAAAAACTGCATGAATATAGATTCTGTATAAAAGGAAAAATCTATATTGCGATATATTAGAGCGAGAATGTCTTAAGTTTTGTGTTTAACTGACAGTAAGCTAACAAAGCTTTCAGCACATAGATTACCATGTGAAGTAATGCAGTCGGATGTATGGATTACCATGTGATGTTATAATAAACTATTCAATTATTTACAATAGATGAATGATTCCATTTTATATTATACACGAAATATATCTGTTTAGTAATCTCATCATATTATATAAGATATGACAAGACAAAACCTGAAAGTAATGTCCATGCAGGACGTCAGAAGTCTACCTTCTCGATCATGATCACAGTTTGGATTTATTGTGATTTGATGGCGTGTATGTGTGTGAGTGTTGGGGGATGCTTTTAATTTGTGTAAAATATATGTGTTTGTAGAAAAGATGATGTTTCAGAAAAATTACTTTCTAATAACTTTTAAAAAAAATCACTAAGCAATTAATTACAAGGTATCAATTAAAATACTAAACAATGACTTGGAATTTGTCAGTATGTTATGTTATATGTTTCATAAGAATTGTTGAACAACACATTTATGCCACATTTTGCTTCTTGGTTATGTAAAAGAATTAGCCTGAGTGAATTGTCCCTTTAAATTATAAAATATAATATTACCACGTGTAGAAACCTCTCCGTGCCGCGCACGACCGGAATAACCTGTAAGCCGTCGATATCGAGGTCAAATTTTTTCTGACCACCCGATTATGCATATTTTCTAGCTCTAAACCGTGTGACATCATAATAGTCCGTGGTTTATAGCTGTACTATGAGAAACGAACAGTAATTGTTCGATTATTATTCTTTTACTAATTGAATCTTGTCATTATTATATGATAACTAAAACTGTATAAGTTGGAGATTTTTTGTCGACCAATCTGTGCAACCAGTTATGTAGATATTTATTTTATCTCTGTTAAAACATACTAAGATTATATAATTACCTTCAAGTTAATCCACGCACTGGAAATGAATGATGTAGACGACTAATTATTTGCTTATATAATCCAATATGGAAAGCTGTGTCAATCAAGAATAGATCATCTGCATTTCGGTTGTTTTGTGAAAAAACTTCCAAAATATAAAAAAAAAAAAAAAACAAGATTAATGTAAATAAATATATCCTCGTCGGGATTTGTATTCTATAATATATGGCGTAAATTTGGTTATGATACCGAAAAAAATATCCTAAAAGTAGGACTTCATTATCCACTGACCAGGTTTCATAAAAGAAAGACAAAATAAAACGCGCATGTGATTTTGCTTGAAAGTCAAAGTCGAGTCAGGAATATGCATGAAGTGAGTAAGGAACGACAACTCTTGGTTACAATTGGAACTCGTAATCGTACAAACTTCAATAATATAGATATATCTCAAAATTAGAATTAATGAAGATATTGTGTGATAATAATATATATGGTAAAAATACGTGCTTGATAGTAAAAAAGTAACATTGACTTTACCTCCGTCATGACTGAGATTTGAACGAGGATAAGCGATGGCGGAGTACATATATAACCAGCCCCTCAGTCCCATATCTAATTGCCTAAGAAATGTCCCATCCCTACCCGTTGATAAATTATTCAACCTATCCATATTTACCTAATAGAAGAGATGGTAGCACAAAGGAACTCAATCCGTCAGACTGCCCAATATACAATCCCTACCATGAATTTATCCAATACCTACAGCGGCACAGAAGTGACACGAAAAATATATTTATTTTTTAATGAAGGGTGAAAATTTTTTTACGTGCTCACGTAAAACTTATTTACGTGAGCACGTAAAACTACGGCGTCACTTAAAAAAAAAGTCCTACATTAACAAAATATTTTTCGTGTCACTTCTGTGCCGCCGTAGTTTTACCACCACCCGGGCATTGCAATATTAATTCTTCCATAGTTCTATGCTATTAACATGTACGTGTAGAAACTTCGAATTACATACAAACTAGAATTGAAATGATGAAAATATGGCTAAATACAAATTATGTAGTACCTTCTACATTACATGTAAATTGTAAGGAATATATTGAATGAATTATTTTTTCAAACCCCATCAATGTTATCTATGATACTGAAATACAGGTAAATCTCAGGTGACTTTACGGACGAAAATAAAGACAGCTTATATGAAACAGTATATAATTGCCTTCCCATTGTTTCCTAAAACAAGACCTACATATTGTTGATAAATATGTTGGCGTTCAGAGAACACTCCTGTGGCATAATGGAACTCTTGACTATGCTCGTACCCGGAAACGAATTACGTGATGGTACGTTAATCCTCTCAACTCAACTCTTGACTTGAAAATTTGCCATTGTCTTGAAGCATGTTTGGAATACACATACTGTTCATGTAGGCCTATACATGTACATACAGGGACATACTATAAATTTAACTATGATACCTATAGTTTAATAAACGCGGTCCTCTTCCTCTCCTAAATAAATAATAAAAAGATACAAAACAATGTGTATACATTATTTTCATTTTCAGGGGAAAATTTATATTGTAACAGTCATTTTTAATTAAAATAATAAGCGCATTTTGATAAAAAAAGGAGTTTTTTTTATTCTTATTTGAAACAAAACCACATGGGGTCAGGTAGACTGGGGTAGACTTTACTGTATTAATTAGGTTATACAGGGGGCCGCGGTGGCCGAGTGGTTAAGATGTCCCGACATATTACCACAAACCCTCCACCTCTGGGATGCGGGTTCGATACCCATGTGGGGCAATTGCCAGGTACTGACCGCTGGCCGGTGGTTTTTCTCCGGGTACTCCAGCTTTCCTCCACCAACAAACCTGGCACGTCCTTACATAACCCTGGCTGTTAATAGGACATAAAACTAAACAAACCAAAGGTTATACAGGCTTATATCAGACTTGAACATGCGTATATATTTATTTAATTTCTTATTTGAAAACATAATTGATAACCGATATAAAGAATTCAAATGGAAACTGTTTCATTACATCCTACCTTGCAATGTTTTATTGAAGCATTGGAGGTTACAAGAAAGTAATTTGTGTAAAGTGTGCAAAGATGTTGAGAATTATACACATTATTTTATTGAATGTAAATATTTCAATAAATTGTGGAATTTAGCTCTAAGCATATTTAAAATATTTGGTTATAGTATCAATATGAGAAAACTCAAACACATTATATATGGTTATAAAATTAACCAAAGAAATTGTTATGATATAAATATTATTTTAATTATAATAGGTTATACGATTTATAAAGTATATCACATGAGTGAACAGAAAACTAAGATAGTAAATGTTATGTCAGTATTCAAATTCGAACTTAAATACATGAAATCGAAAAAACATAAATCCAGAATGCTAAACGCATTCATACAAAATCTGAATGATCTTTTGGTTCAGTGCTCAATTGTACCGACTGCAAGTACGATGTGGATAGAGTTGATATGACCAACACTGACACTTAGCTCTTGGTATAATTGACAGTATATCGGTAACTGGTATGATTTATTTTATCAACATTGAATTGTTTTCAGTTTCTTTAATACTTCCATACAGGTAAGGGTATAATTGAAAAGAACTATAACAATAACATATTAAACATGAATGTGAATAAAAAGAAAATAAATTATTGTGAAGCACAATGGTGAGGAAAAAAAGGTACGTCAGTAATACAAATTCGAACTGAAAAAAACATGAATTCGAAAAGAACAGAAATCGAGAATGCTAAACGCATTCATACAATGGTTTGAATGATGTTTGGTTTCAGTGCGGGGACTGGTCAATTGTACCGACTGCTGACGTATGATATGACCATCACTGACACATAGCTCTCGGTAAAATTGACCAGTCTGGTATGATTATTTTTTTATCAACATTTAGATGGTTTTATTTTTGTTAACACTACCGTATATGTAAATGTATAATTGAACAGAACAATAGAAATAACGCATTAAACATGAATGGTGAATAAAAAGAAAATAAACTAGAAATTGTCATAGACAATTTGGCGGGCTTTTCACTATATTAAGTTTACAATACCGTCATTGCCAGGTAAGTTAAGAACTAGGTAATGCATGGGTTTTGAAGTTGTAACCAATAAATGACCTTGACCTTCAGCCATGAATAAAAGTGTTTTAGTGAAAATCTGCATGAAGTTTGATCAGCCGAAGAGAACTCTCATCTTAATCCAATTCATATTTCCAAATTCGTTCGAGCAAATGAACACCAGATCGAATGCGCCTTAAACGTCATATAACTTGCGATGTTGTTAAGTATATATACCCCGGTATGTATATTTAAACTCTGGACCCCTGTGACCTTGAACGTATGAAGACTATTGTCTTTTTGGTTATTGTGAGTCATTTAAAAAATTGAGCATATTTGACTCATGTGACCTTGAATATGGGTCAAGGTCATTCCTAGTAATCTGACTTTATAGCCAATCCCCTGGACATCTTATATATGAAATATGAAGATCCTAGACCTTACAGAACTTCAGGAGAAAAGTTTTATTGTTAAAAGCAGGACCTTTAACATTTGACCCTTACCGAAAACCGGAAGTTGCTATTTTTTGTAATAACATGCAGAGAAAAAAAGTTTACGCTTAAGATTATCTGCAAAAAATATTATCGGATGAAATCTGTGAAAAGAACTGTTAGTGAGTTATAAGCATTTATAAATTTTAAGATATGACGTCATAGCGGCCATTTTTTTTTATGAAGATGAAAATCATATCAAACGTTAGAGAACATTAGAGGGGTGTTTTCTATAGCAATTGCAGGCTACGTTAGTCATTCAGTTCGACAATATATAATGTTAAACATTTTGGCGGGAATTTAGCAAAGATCAAAGGATTGTTCAAAATGGCATACAGCATTAACCGGAAGTGCTACCGAAAAATAAAAGACACCAAATTCATCAGAATGACATTCTGCATCGATATGTAAAAAGAAATTTCGCAAAATCAAAAAAAATAAAAATTCGTGAACTTTGACCACATAGCGAACTTTTTTGTTTGACCTTTGACCTAATTGCTAAAAGTTAGTCTTTTATACGATCTACATAAAACATCAAAAATATTTGCTTTATTTTAAACGATTTTTGAGTTATGGCTGTTTTAAACTTTTTAGGTATGACGTCATGGCGGCCATCTTGGATTTTTGACCTACTTAAAAATGTTGCGGTCACCCCTTCAACTCATGCCAAACAATATAACAATAAAGCCATTGGCATACCTCTTATCATTTTGAAGATCTTTTGGACACAAAAAAGTGTATAATTAATTAACTTACATTATATATAGTAATAATAATAAAAATACTGTAAGAGGTATCTTCATAATTCCAATTGTTCTGAAATCAGAACGATTTTTTAAGTGTTCCAGCAAAATAAATGTAGTGTAACTTACTTACTTTTGGAGAAAATCGATTTTTTGTGTCCCTATTTCCCTGATGCAAATATTCACTTTTGCCTTACCTGGAAGGTCTTTATCACTACGGTGTTTATTCCCATTGAAAACAAGCGTTCTGACGCCCTTCGCGGGTTAAGTTCATCTTACGAATTTAAAGTCAACAAATGAAGCGGCACAATATCAAGAAACAATGCATTTTCAGCACTAATATCGACATTAGTCGGGCACAGAACTCGATACCGGATTATAAGAATTTTCTGTAATGGTTGTAATAGGAAAATATTACGATGTCAGTAAATAAATGTTTAATTTCTTTCGTTTGATTCAATTTCTAAATTTGATGACTTGATCCCTAGACTGGTTCCCGCCTCAGTTACCTCCCTTGCGTACGCTTCACTGAGGACCGGTAGCGAGTAGCCATCTTGAGTGAGAATTCCTACTCCAGAGTGCGCATCATTTCTGCGCATGATATGTCATCATGGGGACGGCTACTTCCGTTAAGAGAAATAACGTCATTAACGTCGTTCCTATGAGCACCCTAAACTCTGTTAGCACGAAATGATTTCAAAACTGAAAACCTAATTTAACTTTTGTTTATATATCGTTCAAATAAATTATTTATTCTTTACGTTACGATCCGTCGCTTCGTGCGTAAAGGGGTTTCCCACGTCTAAAAAAAGTGATGCCAGCGAACCGGATATGTAGATTGACCAATCAAAAAAATCATCATGGTTACCCGCTACCGGTCCCTAGTGAGCGGAGCGCAGCCTGGCGGAGAGTAGAGAACTAAGGGAAGGGAACCAGTCTAATTGATCCCGAAGCATTCAGTACGTCACTTTTAGTAGCGGTGAAGTGAAACGCAGGTCCAGTTCCGCCAAAACAGTGCCGTCCACAATCATCGAAATGACGTCCGCTTACCATGATTTTCCCACATCGTATAGTCCAAAAGGAGTACACACTTCATTGCGTTTTGAGGTTGAATGCATTATTTTCTGATCATCAAAGAACGTTTCCTTAAGGCGAAACGTGTATATTAAAACAGGCAAATTGCTTTCGAAGAAAAAGTTGTAAGTGATAAAACAGAATACACCATTGTGCCGTAGGAAGACATGAAACCGTTAGGAGGCAAAGGTCCTCCAATATTTTGTAAACCCCAAATTAGTTGATTTTCTAGAAATGGCTGAGATGTAGTTACAAGAATATTGCTGATATTTGCATGAGGCATCCCGAAAGCGCGAGATGTTGGTGTTGGGGCGAGGCCTCCCCCGGAAAATAATACCATTTAGAAAAGCTTAAATGAGTTTTGTATGGTTTTGCACCGCCCAAAGGCGCGATAATTTTGGATTTACGGGGTCCGAGGTCTCCACGCCGGGAAAAAAAATACGAATTTAGAATGGCTGAGATGAGTTTTACGACCTGTATTTTTAATGATTATAAAGCGTTCTTAACATTGAAATTTTTCGATTTAAAGCTCACCTGCATTTAAAATGATTAATTGTGTCTCATCACTTATGCAACCCCTACTCGATCTGAATACACCTGCTTCACACCATCGGCACATTGTTGTGTAACATAAAAAAAAATGAATAAATTGTCCTGCTAAGACATAAACAGATTGATCTTTTAAGAACTTTTTTTTAAATAAGTACGTAGAATCCCTTGATGGACATTTTTAGTCTAGTTCGTGTGTATTGAATTTTTACTATTTTAGGATTACATTATGTGCTTGAACGTTTTAGGAAATGCGCCGGCGCAGCGAGAAAATTTTCTAGAATGAAGTTACGAAAAATGTGCAGGAGGACCCCTTTTTTCTTTCAAATAAGCATTTTTGGAAAATTTCAGTCGGCGAAAATGGGGGGGGAAGACATGTTTGCCCCCCCCCCTCCGTCCTGGGAAACGGGAGGGGAGCAATTGCCCCCCTGTCCCCTTTCCTACGCCCCTGTACACAGTCACTATCTTACAATACAAGTTTTATTTGGATGTCGACAGGAAACAAAGATGATTCTGGCAAACCTCCTCATCTAATTCATCGCAAAAACGATAGCAGCATCGTATATAATTATAGCCCAAAAAAAATTGCCAACGTTTGGAAATATTGCAAGTACATTCATTATTTACATAAACCAGTAATTAGAAATAATCATTTATTTCATCTAGACTAAATAATTGCGAATCCCATTCACACTGCCGCAAGGAGACGACCTTTGGCCTATCGCTACCCACGATGCTCTCGATCATGGTCTTATATTATGTAATTTTTCATGGGATATTAAATCTACGATATATCTGTTTTCGACAGTTAAATTTCTATGAACATGTGTTAAACAAGCGGTGTGAACTGCTATTCCGAGACCTCTAAAATGCAACCTTGGTCACCTCAGCCAAAACACAGGGGCACGCAAATTATAAAATCGGTTAGCTTTTTTATTGTTTCATTATTGTTAATATACACTGCATGTTGATTTTTAAACAAAACATTTATTCCTATAAAGCCAATATGTTTATATATAAGTTAAGATCGGTTGCTTGTAACTTACAATATAATATAATGATAATAAAAAATACTGTAAAGATATCTTCATTAATTCCAATTGTTCTGAAAATCAGAACGATTTTTTAAGTGTTCCAGCAAAATAAATGTAGTGTAACTTACTTACTTTTGGAGAAAATCTTTTTGTGTCCCTATTTCCCTGATGCAAACATTTTCACCTGGAAGGTCTTTATCACTACGGTGTTTATTCACGTTGAAAACAAGCGTTCTGACGCCCTTCGCGGGTTAAGTTCATTTTTACGAATTTAAAATCAACAAAGAGCGAAAAATATCAAGAAACAATGCATTTTAGCTGTACATATCGACATTAGTCGGGACACAAAACCCGATATCGATAATAAGAATTTTTCCTGTATGGTTGAATAGGAAAATATTACGATGTCAGTAAATAAATGTTTAATCTCTTCGTTTGATTCAATTTCTAAATTTGATGACTTGAACCCCAACATTCCCAGGACGTCACTTTTTAGTAGAGTGAATGAAACGGCAGTCAGTTCCCGCCAAACATGACGTCAACAATCATTCGGAAAATGACCGTCGCTTACATTTTCCACAGTGGAGTAAAAGGCAGACCACCACTTCATTCTCGTTTAGTGAATGCAACTGTTACTATGCAATATCAAAGAAGCGTTCTACCGTGGCTGATTTATGCCATTTCGTCTTTCGTCTTTCGCCCCGAAAAGACGAAATTAACAATATCTTAATTCTCGTCTTTTCGTCTTTTCGCCCCGAAAGACCGAAAATTAAAATATCCTTACATTTGTCTTTTTCGTCTTTTCGCCCCCAAAAAGACGAAAATTAACAAATTTAAATTTCGTCTTTTCGCGGCGAAAAGACGAAAAGACGAAAAGTCAAACACGAAAAGACGAAAGTGAAGCACGCTAATTAGCGCCTTTAATTTTCGTCTTTTCGCCTTCAAAAATCTCGTCTTTTCGTCTTTTCGTCTTTTTCGGGGCGAAAAGACGAAAATTACAAACCTTAAATTTCGTCTTTTCGTCTTTTCGCCCCGAAAAGACGAAAATTAACAAACCTTAATTTTCGTCTTTACGTCTTTTCGTCTTTTCGCCTTTTCGCCCCGAAAAAATACAAATTACAGATATACTTTGTCATCTATCATATACGACGGAGATTATAATGTAATTTCTAATGTACAATTATGATGAAGACCATGTCATGTATGTAGTCAAAATGTCTTTTCAAATAATACACAGTACATTGTACCTACTGATTGACTGTTATAATTAACTGTATTTGAGCAATTTCTTGGTACAAGTCCTTCCTTTAAACTCAAAGTCTTCACGGGTTGTCTTTCATAAATTATTTTGTTAACAAGTTTATCCGTGGTTCAAACGCTTTCAAATAATACCCGCCGACAACTTTTTTTTCCAAGTTGTGTAGGGGAGGCAACTCCTGTAAGTGCTATGTTTAGCATCTTAAGTTCATTATGGTCCTTACATATACACGGCAATGTTTTGATAAGCGTAATTGCTAAAGAGGGCGATTAGAACACAAAAAATAAGATATTAATGAATTTTAAAAAAATGTATCAATCACGCTAAGGGATTTGCGGAATGATGAATCTGTTAGTGGCACGTGGCATATGCCACGTGTGAGAAATCTACGTAACTGCTGTAAACAAACATGTTGACTTCTGTTTTAAAACTTCTAATCTTAGTTATTGATGAAGATACTTGTAATACTATCAATTTAATAATTCGATTGTTATCATAAACTACTTTGATGCTTCTATATTGAACAATTAAGTCAATATTAAGATAAAAAGATTTCAAAATGACTTCCACACCAGACCGGCCCATACCCTGGACATCTTATATTTGAAATATGAAGATCTTAGACCTTACAAAACCAATAAATGACCTTGACTTTCAGCCCTGAATAAATGTGTTTTAGTGAAGATCTGCATGAAATTTGATCAGCCGAAGAGAACTCTTATCTTAATCCAATTCATATTTCCAAATTCGTTCGAGCAAATGATAACGAGATCGAATGCGCCTTAAACGTCATCTAACTTGCGATGTTGTTAAGTATATATACCCCGGTATGTATATTTAAACTCTGGGCCCCTCTGACCTTGAACGTATGAAGACTATTGTCTTATTGGTTATTGTTTAGTCATTTAAAAAAATGAGCATATTTGACTCATGTGACCTTGAATATGGGTCAAGGTCATTCCTAGTATCTGACTTTATAGCCCATACCCTGGACATCTTATATTTGAAATATGAAGATCTTAGACCTTACAGAACTTCAGGAGAAAAGTTTTCAATTATATTGTTAAAAACAGGACCTTTAACATTTGGCCCTTACCGAAAACTGGAAGTTGCAATCTTATGTATTGTGATAACATGCAGAGAGCAAAAATTTACCCTTAAGATTATCTGCAAAAAATATTATTGGATGAAATCTGTGAAAAGAACTGTTAGTGAGTTATAAGCATTTTTAAATTTTAAGATATGACGTCATAGCGGCCATTTTGTTTTTTGATGAAGATGAAAATCATATCAAACGTTAGAGAACATTAGAGGGATCTTTTCTATAGCGATTGCAGACTATATTAGTCAAACATTTTGGCGGGAATTTAGCAAAGATCAAAGGATTGTTCAAAATGGCATACAGCATTAACCGGAAGTGCTACCGAAAAATAAAAGACACTAAATTCTTCAGAATGACATTCTGCATCGATATGTAAAAAGAAATTTCGCAAAATCAAAAAAAATAAAAATTCGTGAACTTTGACCCCATAGCGAACTTTTTTGTTTGACCTTTGACCCAATTGCTGTAATTGAATAAAAGTTAGTCTTTTAAACGATCTACATAAAACATCAAAAATATTTGCTGTATCTTAAACGGTTCTTGAGTTATGGCTGTTTTAAACTTTTTAGGTATGACGTCATGGCGGCCATCTTGGATTTTTGACCTACTAAAATATGTTGCGGTCACCCCTTCAACTCATGCCATACAATATAACAATAAGGCCATTGACATACCTCTTACCATTTTGAAGATCTTTTGGACACAAAAAAAGTGTAGAATAATAATAATAATAACTAGAAATTGTCATAGACAATTTGGCGGGCTTTTCACTATATTCAGTTCATGGGTTTTGAAGTTGTAACCAATAAATGACCTTGACTTTCAGCCCTGAATAAAAGTGTTTTAGTGAAGATCTGCATGAAGTTTGATCAGCCGAAGAGAACTCTCATCTTAATCCAATTCATATTTCCAAATTCCCACTTTGATTAGTGATTAACTTCACGACTTGCTTACCAACATATGAACAAGGTTAATCACTTATAAAGAAATATACTGTTACATAGGTTTTTTAGGGGGAGTTATCTTTCTTTGCGCAGATTAACCTCTGTCTCAAGAAGAAATATGAAATAAAATGGAGACTACGGCTTGAAATTTGACCCGTACTTCAAACCGGAAGTTGACATTTTTAGCCCACCATCATCAGATGACTTTATAGCCCATCCCCTGGACATCTTATATATGAAATATGATGATCCTAGACCTTACAGAACTTCAGTAGAAAAGTTTTCAAGTTTATTGTTTAAAACAGGACCTTTAACATTTGACCCTTACCGAAAACCGGAAGTTGCCATTTTTTGTAATAACATGTAGAGAGAAAAAGTTTACGCTTAAGATTATCTGCAAAAAATATTATTGGATGAACTCTGTGAAAAGAACTGTTAGTGAGTTATAAGCATTTTTAAATTTTAAGATATGACGTCATAGCGGCCATTTTGTTTTTTTGATGAAGATGAAAATCATATCAAACGTTAGAGAACATTAGAGGGGTCTTTTCTATAGCAATTGTAGACTATATTAGTCATTCAGTTCGACAATATATAATGTTAAACATTTTGGCGGGAATTTCGCAAAGATCAAAGGAATGTTCAAAATGGCATACAGCATTAACCGGAAGTGCTACCGAAAAATAAAAGATACCAAATTCATCAGAATGACATTCTGCATCGATATGTAAAAAGAAATTTCGCAAAATCAAAAAAATAAAAATTTGTGAACTTTGACCCCATAGCGAGCTTTTTTGTTTGACCTTTGACCTAATTGCTATAATTGAATAAAAGTTAGTCTATTATATGATCTACATAAAACATCAAAAATATTTGCTGTATCTTAAAGGGTTTTTGAGTTATGGCTGTTTTAAACTTTTTAGGTATGACGTCATGGCGGCCATCTTGGATTTTTGACCTACTTAAAAATGTTGCGGTCACCTCTCCAACTCATGCCATACAATATAACAATAAGACCATTGGCATACCTCTTACCATTTTGAAGATCTTTTGGACACAAAAAAGTGTAGAATAATAATAATGATAATAATAATAAAAAACAGAACAAAAACAATAGGTCTTTTCACCAAATTGGTGAAAAGCCCTAAAAATACTGTAAGAGGTTTCTTCATAATTCCAATTGTTCTGAAATTAGAACGATTTTTTAAGTGTTCCAGCAAAATTAATGTAGTGTAACTTACTTACTTTTGGAGAAAATCAACTTTTTGTGTCCCTATTTCCCCGATTCAGATATTCACTTTTGCCATACTTGGAAGGTCTTTATCACTACGGTGTTTTTTCCCGTTGAAAACAAGCGTTCTGACGCCCTTCGCGGGTTAAGTTCATTTTACGAATTTAAAGTCAACAAAAGAAGCGGAATAATATTAAGAAACAATGTATTTTCAGCTCTAATATCAACATCAGTCGGGCACAGAACTCGATACTTGATAGTAAGAATTTCCTGTAATAGTTGCAATAGGAAAATATTACGATGTCAGTTAATAGATGTTTAATTTCTTTCGTTTGATTCAATTTCTAAAGTTGTTGACTTGATCCCGAACATTCCAGTGACGTCACTTTTAGTAGAGGTGAATGAAACGGCAGTCAGTCCCGCCAAACAGTGACGTCACAATCACCGGAATGACGTAGCTTACATATTTCCCACGGTAGTCAAAAGGAGTACACACTCATTCGGTTTAGTGAATGCATATTTTCTTGATCATCAAAGAAGCATTTCGCTTTGAGTGAAATCGTGTAAATAACAGGCAATTTGCTTCGTTTTGAATACCATCTTTTGTATATATAATGAAAAAAGTTGCAGGATAAACAGAATACACCAGTGGCGTAGGAAGATGAAACGTAATGGGGGCAAAGGTCCTCAATATTTTGGGTTAAAATATTGTAATTTAGAAGGGCTGAGGTGAGTTTTACAATGAATTTTGATGATTTTGCGAGGGCCCGAAAGCGCGAGATTTTGGTGTTTGGGGGGTCCGGGGCCTCCCCCGGGAAAAAAATACGATTTTGAATGGCTTAGATGAGTTTTACGATGCATTTTGATGAATTTGCGAGCGCCCGAAGGCGCGATAATTTGGTGTAAGGGGGTCCGAGGGTCTCCACCGGGGGAAAAACGATTTAGAATGGCTGAGATGAGTTTTACGATGTATTTTAATGATTATAAAGCGTTCTTAACATTGAAATTTTTCGATTTAAAGCTACCTGCATTTAGAAATGATAATTGTGTCGTCATAACATTATGCAACCCCACTCGATCTGAATACACCGGCTTCACACCATCAGCACATTGTTGTGTTACATAAAAAATGAATAAATTGTCTCGCTAAGACATAAACAGATTGATCTTTTCAGAGACATTTTTTTAAATAGTACATAGAATCCCTTGATGGACATTAATAGTCTACTAGTAGTTCGTGTGTATTGAATTTTTACTATTTAAGGTTTGACATTATGTGCTTGAACGTTTTAGGAAATGCGCCGCGCAGCGGAAACATTTTTAGAATGAAGTACGAAAATTCAGTCGGCGAAAATGGGGGGGACAAAAAGACATGTTTGCCCCCCCCCTGTCCTGGGAAACGGGGGGGGGGGGGGGGGGGGCAAACATGTCTTTTTGTCCCCCCCATTTTCGCCCCCCCCCCCCCTGCCCACGCTTCCTACGCCCCTGTACACAGTCACTATCTTACATCTTTATTTTGGTGTCGACAGGGAAAACCGAGATGACTCTGCAAAACCTCTTCATCTCATCTCCTCGCATCAACGATAGCAGCATCGATATTAATTTTAGCAAAATAAAAATGTCCAACGTTGGAAATATTGCATTCATTATTTACATAAACCAGTAATAAGAATAAACATTTATATCATCTAGACTAAATAATTTGCAAATCCCATACGCCGTCTGCAAGGAGATGTCCTTAGCCTATCGCTACCCACGATGCTCTCGATCGTGGTCTTATATTATGTAACTTTTAATGGGATATTACATCTAGATATGTCTGTTTTCAACAGTTAAATTTCTATGAACATGTGTAAAACAAGCAGTCTGAACTACTATTCCGAGACCGTAAAATGCAACCTTGGTCACCTCTGCCAAAACACAGGGGCACGCAAATTATAAAACTCGTTTAGCTTTTTAATTGTCATAATTGTTATATACACTGTATGTGATTTTTAAACGAAAACGTATATTTTACCTAAGAAGCCAATGATATATATAATGTAAGTATCGGTTAGCTTGTAATAATAATAATAATAATAATAATAAAAAACAGAACAAAAACAATAGGTCTTTTCACCAAAATGGTGAAAAGCCCTAATAATAATAAACAGAACAAAAACAATAGGTCTTTTCACCACATGGTGAAAAGCCCTAATTACTTACATAATATATACTAATAATAATAGACTCCAACTGTTCCGAAATCAGAATGATTTTTTTAGTGTTCCAGCAAAATACATGTATTTTATTTTTCTCACTTTTTGAGAAAATCAACTTTTTATGTCCCTGTTCCCCCGTAGACTGGTTCCCGCCTCAGTTACCTCCCTTGCATACGCTTCACTGAGGACCGGTAGCGAGTAGCCATCTTGAGTGAGAATTCCAACTCCAGAGCAGTGCGCATCATTTCTGCGCATGATATGTCATCATGGAGACGGCTACTTCCGTTAAGAGAAAATAACGTCATTAACGTCGTTCCTATGAACACACTAAACTCTGTTAGCACGAAATGATTAAAAAACTTAAGATCTTATTTAATTTTGTTTATATATCGTTCAAATAAATTATTTATTCTTTACGTTAAGATCCGTCGCTTCGTGCGTAAAGGGATTTCCCACGTCTAAAAAAAGTGATACCAGCGAACCGGATATGTGGATTGACCAATCAAAAAAATCATCATGGTTAACCGCTACCGGTCCCTAGTGAGCGGAGCGCAGCCTGGCGAAGAGTAGAGAACTAAGGGAAGGGAACCAGTCTAGAATTCCCACTCAAGATGGCTACCCGCTACCGGTCCTCAGTGAAGCGTACGCAAGGGAGGTAACTGAGGCGGGAACCAGTCTATGTTCCCCCGATGCAAAAATTCACTTGGAAGGTCTTTATCACTACGGTGTTGATTCCGGTTGAAAACAAGCGTTCTGACGCCCTTCGAATTTGCGAATTCAAACTCAAATAAAGTAAATAATTGGCCCACGTACGAAAATATTTTTTAGGATAGCGAAAATGTTTTATTTGGCGGCCGCCAGATAAATTAAGTGGCGGCCGCCAGATAATTATTTGGCGGCCGCCAAATAAAACATTTTCGTTATCCTGAAAAATATTGTCGTATATCCTATCTTTAAAAAAAACCATCATAATTTCTACAAGATAACTTATCAATCTTTACTCATCCTCGATAACCCAGGGGTTAATATGACTGTTTTTATATCAACCGTGGATATAACGTCAATGATAGCAACCCATGGAGTATCGATGATGATCGCCCCTCAGGTACATGGTACATGTATATATTTAAAAAAAAAACATATATCTGTGCCTTTCTGTGCTAAGTCATATGTACCTGTATATAAAGAATAACACAGTGCTTGGGATTTTGAGCACAGGTATTCGTCACATCTCCTCTGTATTCGCCAATGTTATCCACTCCTACTTGAAAGTACTCGCACCTAATGTTTCGTAAGTTCAAAGAATATTATAAAAATAACCTTGAAGCTTTTCCGAACTGTCTTTATACCAAACTTGATTTCGTCTTTAGACGTCACAGTGTCAGATTGGTTTCCAGTCGTCAGTAAGCCCAACACAGGGATCTGATAATTAGTTACAGTTTATAGAAATACAGGTTACATGAGTCGTTGTTGTTGAATACAGAATATATTCCACATGGTGAGTTACTTGTTGAAAGTTACGAGCTAGAACTCGTGTATGGAAAACATTGTATGACCTGTGTCTACCACAATACGTTTTAAAGGTCTAAATCTTACATTTGTATTATACATGTACACCATGTAGAGTATGATTCCAACGACTGAAAATGGTTATTCATGTATATAAACTAATTAATTTGCAGATGCCTTTGAGCTCCAATGTTCGGACGACGACAACTGTACAATTTTAAAATTGAACGAATCCATGTTCAGGCTGATGTTAAGAAACAAACAATATATTGTGTCCATTTAATACTAGATTATTATACATGTATTTCACCACTATAAATGTTACAACTCATTTAAATATTACTAATGTAAGTATTTTCATATGTACAGATCAGCATACATACACTGATTATACATGTAACAAAAATGTGAAAAAGTAGCCAAAACAAATCGATTTATTGTGATAATCAATCAACTATCATTTGTAAAATAATGAGAAACATTTGTGTAGCATTAGTCAGCGTGTATACATGTTTTTTTTTTTATTAAAGTCAACAATAAATCCATGGAAAATATCCCGTTTGACATAAAACCCCACAACATGTACCTTTTCGAAACACCTTTTAATTAAAAAAAATAGGAATATAAAACGATAATGATAATTTTGTAGAGTTGCAAAAGTTATTAACACTACACTTATCATCATCTTCTGAATATTTTAAATAAAATGTTCACCTTCATAACGCGGGTCGTCTTGTGCTTTCCGCCTCGTCCTTATCATCGTGCGTTAGTTGACTATCACTGCGTCAGACGACAAACAGTTCAATGAATCTTTTTTTCACATGTAGTTTTAAAGAAACATTTTTTTGGAATGGCAGTGTTTATTGGTCTTTGGTCCGATTAGTGACAGTCGCGCGATGTCTTTCACCTTTGAGTTCGAAACCTATGTGGAGTGGGGCAGTTGTCAGGATTTTGAAACATATCGATGGTTTTCTCCCAATACTCTGGCTTAATTTTATCTCTCGATAAGACTTGTCCTTACATAGCCCTGTCTGATCTTATCCTTGATCACCAGACGAGCGTGACATTATTTTAAGGACATTTAATAATATGGTTAACTAATCAATGTCAGATTTTAGATAGAACCATTTTAGCATCACATTGAAACACAGTCAACTTGTGTTCTTCTTAAAAACTTTGGTATCGTTTTACCACCAGTATGTCGCCTCTCCGTTAAGTTACACAATAATATTTGACTACTTTTTCGCGTAATGGAAGTTTATTATCACATGTACAATGATACTGCCCCCATTCTCATAAAGCCGTTCACGCGTGCAAACACAGAAGGCAACGATTCTGCCCTCTTGCCATCTATCGATGGTCACCTTGTGGTACGTGTATAGCTGGACTATACTGTGGCTTACCTGTACGTTTGACAAGTTATAATTATTGGACCATGACGCAATATACGGTCAAGATAACTTGCGGGGTTGGGATCATAAACATATTGTGTTTACCGGTAATTAAGAATAAAAAGTACTTGTAGGTAGACTAGCCAACAATAAGTGTCGTTTGAAGACGATTTAATTTAAATTTCAGCATGATCTTTTTAAGACGTTCAGTTTTTAATAAAGGATATGTAATTGAGCTATTTTTACGTACAATACTTTTAGAACTTAAAATAGCAAAGAAAAGTATTATTAAAATGTATGTATTTTAATGCAAGACGATCTACAAGGGTATCGCTAGACAACGGATTGATAGGCACCAAATCTTTTTATCTAAAAGCTATGTATTACCAAGTATATGATCGTATTACTGATAGCTTATTATAAAAGAAAAAGTGTCTCAAAAGCACAATAGGACTGGTTTTTGCTGCAATTCAAAGTTGTTTTTGACTTGTGAAAATGCTTGTATTTACTAGTTCATGTAAATGATATATATATATATATTTAATGCAATCTACCCATAAAACATTGACTTTTGAAAACTTAATATAGACTATTTAAGATATGAAATTGAAACTACTGATATAAAATTAAATAGATATATACTTAAAATTTTGCAGTGAGAAGGTTTTATTCATGTATACTAAAAAAATATCGTATTATATAGTTATACATACTGTATATTAAATTGTAGATGTTGTAATTAAAAAAAAATGAAGAACGTATTCTTCCCCGATCCCTAACTGTAACCAAGGATTTATAAGTATATTCATATACGTCCTTGCTGTAACACATCACCATAGTTCTTGTCTGTCTATGTCTGAAAGTACCTGGACACGAAGTCCACCTGTAGTGGACACCGTGTTCACACGTACAATGGGGACAACCTACGTCATCGGAAGGGTGTGTTCTCCATTTGCCCACTTTTTAGAGAACAAAGAAAAGTGTTGGGATAGGAGAACAATGGAAAACCAATTATAGTCAGTTTCATAATAATTTTTACCTATGCTTACCTGTATTCATTTACCTGTAGTTTGTCAAAAGTGGGGAAATAGAGAGATATCAATATATCAGTATATTTAATGCATTTTGACAGAAAATTTTGCATCATATTTTATATTACATCTTTGTAAATTTCAACATTGAGATAAGAATAAAGAACAAAATTGCATCCAAGTTTTAGGGGAAGTGTCATAAGAAGAGCAAATTGTTTTTACCAACTGTTTCAATTTCAAGAATTAGTTAAAATCATGAAAACTTTTACATCTGTCGTTATTATGTGAACCCAATCAAGACAATAATGCTTGTAATGTTGGCATGTGTACTTATGTAGCTATATAGAGAATATATCACAAGAAACTGTTCAATTCTATAGGATGATACATGTAATTGTAACAGTACACATGTAAATATGCATGTATCTAATTAATTATATCATATACAGCTGTATTCCATAGATACATTGTATATGAAACTTTACTGATGTCCCGACATTCCAATTCTACAGTAACAAGAAAGTCAAACATACATGTACTGTATATATTTGTATGTTAGACATTGAGAAAATCCAGCTATTTTTCATCTAGGATGATATTTTGGCAATGTTTTGGAAACATCCAGATGGTCGCTAAAATATCCTCCATGAAATAATTACTGAGTTTGCGATATTGATAAATTCAATATACTTTTTATTCAGAATGCAATATTTGGATTAATTGAGATATCTTTTGATTACAGTAACCTGCAAAACTTAGTAAATTTGCATAATTTGATAATACATGTATTATATATATCAACGCGCATCACTTTTATCACACTTTAAAAAACCTAAGCATTTCTACAGAAGATAGACTTCTGCAGACTGCAAATTGTTTGAGAGAATGCGAATGTTATACTATAACTGAAGAACAATGAGA
>SAYR01050574.1:327901-338971 GCA_004382745.1 Argopecten irradians irradians
CTGCGTCAGACGACAAACAGTTCAATGAATCTTTTTTTCACATGTAGTTTTAAAGAAACATTTTTTTGGAATGGCAGTGTTTATTGGTCTTTGGTCCGATTAGTGACAGTCGCGCGATGTCTTTCACCTTTGAGTTCGAAACCTATGTGGAGTGGGGCAGTTGTCAGGATTTTGAAACATATCGATGGTTTTCTCCCAATACTCTGGCTTAATTTTATCTCTCGATAAGACTTGTCCTTACATAGCCCTGTCTGATCTTATCCTTGATCACCAGACGAGCGTGACATTATTTTAAGGACATTTAATAATATGGTTAACTAATCAATGTCAGATTTTAGATAGAGCCATTTTAGCATCACATTGAAACACAGTCAACTTGTGTTCTTCTTAAAAACTTTAGTATCGTTTTACCACCAGTATGTCGTCTCTCCTTTGAGTTACACAATAATATTTGACTACTTTTTCGCGTAATGGAAGCACGTGTCTTTGTTTTTGAATTGCCGTCAACTGGAATATAAAGTAGAAATTATCTATTAGATGAGTACATATACACATGCATTGTGTATATTTTTTTAATATTACTCTTTACTCTGTGATCTAGTTATTTAAAAAGTTAACATCAACTTCTAAGCATAGCAAATTCGATTTACATGTACTTATAACAGGTCGTTTACTTCATACTTACAAATTGAAAATAATCAATAATCTCGAAGGCATTAATTAAAAAGCACATTAAACGTTTTGTAAGATACAGGTTTATATGTCTCCATTGTATTATCCATTAATTAAAACTGTAGATTTCCTTACCTCATGTTGCTGCCGTGCCCTCTATAATCAATTGACTCTAAGGTAGTCGATGGTTCAATGTTCAATGTACACGTCACGGTCTGATAATATATCAAATAGACAAACCGTGTGCACGGATAAGTAAACCGTGCGGACGGATTGACAAACCGTGCGGACAGATTCACAAACCGTGCGGACAGATTCACAAACACGGTGTGCACGGATTGACAAACCGTGCGGACGGATTGGCAAACCATGTACACGGATTAGTAAACCGTGTGCACGGATTAGTAAACCATGTGCACGGATTCACAAACCGTGCAAACGGATTCGTAATCCGTGCGAACGGATTGGCAAACCGTGTGCACGGATTGGTAAACCGTGTGAACGGATTCACAAACCGTGTGCACGGATTAGTAATCCGTGCGAACGGATTCACAAACCGTGCGGACGGATTGGCAAACCGTGTGCACGGATTAGTAAACCGTGTGCACGGATTCACAAACCATGTGCACGGATTAGTAATCCGTGCGAACGGATTGACAAACCGTGTGCACGGATTAATAAATATATTTCCATGTCCCTTCGCGGGCTCCGTAGAATCCGCTACGCGGATTCACACAGTTTGCAAAACAACAAAACGTTCAGAATTTATCAATTCATCTCCTTGTTCTTTGTTTGAAACAGTATTTAAGTATACCTTGTTATTTTCGTACGGCGTTAATTAGTGTCATACTGTGATAATTGATATTTCCAGCGGTATCTCATAACAAACTCCGGTAATTCACTGTGCCGGGTGTATCTCTGAACGACATATAGTTCATAGTTAATATATCAATCAATCAATCAATCAATCATATTTTATATCTTATTTAAGTGTCACATGTTAATATATACAAAAGCATAAAACTAACATCAACATCGAGCCTTATAAGGCTTACGAGACACTATTAAGCATAAAACTGATTCTATCAAGAATACAAATATTTACATATTATCACAATAAAAAAAATACTTTACATCAAATAATCATAATAGATTGGCGGGAAAAGTATGAATGTGATTGGGACGATTACTACCGACGTTCACACAATCCCTAATCTTGGAATAAGAATAAGTGAAGTACCATAACACTATTGGTAATATTACGCGTCATACATACATGTATATAACAATATTACTATTACTCAGAATTGAATTAATGTATTTCATTTGCAAAACTGATTGACTGTAAAGCCAAAAGTAAGAAATAATTTGAACAGTTTTTAATAGCTCTGGGCTCTTGAACAGACCATCAGCAATCAAGCTTGTTCACATAGATACAATACAAAATACATACAACAGTGGCGTAGGAAGATGAAATGGGGGGGGGGGGGGGCAAAGGTCCTCTATATTTTGTAACCAAATTGCAAATTGCAATTGATCTTTGCGCCGTGAGTATTACGTGGATTTTGTGAAAATACCTATATATTTCACATTTATTTATCAAGATCATAGTCTTATAAACTATTTTGAATATTTTTTTCTCTGAATTGAATTAGCTATTAGTTTTAAAATTGACCGATCATGCTCGGTAATTTCATTGTCCGACCATACAAGAAAAATATGAATTTGTATACTTTTTTTGGTCAAATCGGTTAACAAATTAATAAAACTGATATCTACACTATAATTTGATACCAAGGATTTATAAGTACGTCCTTGTTTGATACATATTTATCATTTTAACGAGTATTTTGTGCTCCGATTCTGCCCGATTCTGCCCGATCCTGCCCGATTCTGCCCGATCCTGCCCGATTCTGCCCGTTTCTGCCCGATCCTGCCCGATCCTGTAAATCGTCTTTTCGTTTCACCAATCGGATCCCCTCGGAGAAATTTCCGGTAATCAAGGCTCAGCATGGCCATGAGCTCGCGGGAAGTAGTAACTGTACAAATTGGACATTACAGCAATTTTGTCGGGGCTCACTGGTGGAACTTACAGGTGACAGACTTGGACCCAACTTAAATCAATTCACTTTGATGATAAAAGTCCTGATTGTGACCTAGATCTAGTAAATGCTAACGTAACATGTGATGAGCGGTCTCACAGGATAAATATGATATAAAATGTATATTGTAAGGCTATATAAGACTGTATACATTGCTTGAATTTGCTTCAGTAGCATATTAAAAAATACACCCTACTGTATAATATGAATTGAAAGTGTAACAAGGCGAGATCTAGAGTAGTGTGCCGCCAGCCGGGCTCAAACCCGCGACCCCGGACTTACTGGTCCGCTGCTCTACCGACTGAGCTAAAGGGAAATTCCCCCTAGTGCAAAGCTAGAAAGTACTGTATCACCTGCTACACTACTCCCCCCTTTTAACGTGTTCGCTGCCGAACAAAGACCAACCCAGGTTCTGTCTCCAACCAAGGACGTATATGAGAAGGATAAGTCACACTGGATTTTGGGGGAGTACAACGCAGGAGCTTTTGTGTTTGTGCACTGACCGTGACGTTGGGCGAAGACTGATTTTCCTTTGATATCCGCCGGCACAGCCTTTGATGTAGCTTGCGGGTGCGAGGTTTACTGTCTTGCTTTCTGAAGCGGGCCGTAGGTTCATGAGCTGTTGTATTTTTTAAAGAAAATTTAAGACATATCTTCTAAATCTTCCGTCCTTAAAGCAAGCAATAAACGTTGTGAAATTTAATAAACTTTACATTGGTGTTTCGTTTGACTTGATAAGACAAGTATTTGTTGAGGAAAACGGTGTTTATTCCCGGTTCATAGGCGTCTCGCGTGGTGTTTAGTAGTATAAATTAAAGAGACAGTCATGAATCCTTCTCACTTATAAATCCTTGCTCCAACGAAGCTTCTCAATCTTGTATAGCTTTCACTAGCCCGAGATACTCTGGCCCTGACACCAGACTTAGACATCATGACAGATAGATGTCTGATGTAGAGCCAGAGAACAGTGCTATATCAAAAGGTGGAACTCGCCGACATCGTTTGGTATTGGGCCAAGTCATCTGCGATTGAGACTGCTTTAATACAAAACATTACCACCTTACCCCTGTGAATCGATCATGAATAATTCATGAACATTCATGAATGTTCTTGAACATTTAATGGCCTAATGGAAATAATACACAGCATTTTCATGCACAGTACATGAACTTGTTCATAAACTGTTCATGAATATTTAGTTCATGAACAGTTCATAAATCTGTTCATGTTTAGTTCATGAATAGTTGATGAACATTTGATGAACTGTTCATAAAAGTTCATGAATCATTCATGATCATTAAATGGCCAAATGAAAATAGTAAACAATGCTTCATGAACAGTTCATGAACAAATTGATGACAGTTCATGAATAAATGTTCATGAACAGTTCATGAATAAGTGTTCATGAACAGTTCATGAATAAGTGTCCATGAACAGTTCATGAATAAGTGTTCATGAAAAGTTCATGAACTGCATCATAACCAGTTTAATACTGAATCCAAACTTGTAATGATTTACAACTGTTACAATCTTACTTTAATATTGAAAAAATATATTAAAATGTCACCACTGACATGTTTATTTTTCAAGCAATGGATTTCTTTTTAAGGAGAAAATGGCAAACTTATAGTATAAATTATAAATAGATGTCATAACAACATACATTACATGCAATATATGAAATTATTGTTTAGTTTGTTTTGATTATAAAGAGAGTTGAAAACTTTTCCTTTGATAGCAAATATTGTGATTGTGTGTGATATCCCAGTGAGATCTCTGTCCTATTTACACAATTTATGACATGATGGTGTGTGATATCTCAGCGCGACCTCTGTCCTATTTATACAATTTATGACATGATTGTGTGTGATATCTCTGTGAGACCTCTGTCCTAATTTACACAATTTATGACATAATTGTGTGTGATATCTCAGTGAGATCTCTGTCCTATTTACACAATTTATGACATGATTGTGTGTGATATCTCAGCGTCACCTCTGTCCTATTTATACAATTTATGACATGATTGTGTGCGATATCTCAGCGTGACCTCTGTCCTATTTATACAATTTATGACATGATTGTGTGTGATATCTCAGTGAGATCTCTGTCCTATTTACACAATTTATGACATGATTGTGTGATATCTCAGTGAGATCTCTGTCCTATTTACAAAATTTATGACATGATTGTGTGTGATATCTCAGTGAGATCTCTGTCCTATCTACACAATTTATGACATGATTGTGTGTGATATCTCAGTGAGATCTCTGTCCTATTTACACAATTTATGACATGATTGTGTGTGATATCTCAGCGTGACCTCTGTCCTATTTATACAATTTATGACATGATTGTGTGTGATATCTCAGTGAGATCTCTGTCCTATTTACACAATTTATGACATGATTGTGTGTGATATCTCAGTGAGATCTCTGTCCTATTTACACAATTTATGACATGATTGTGTGTGATATCTCAGTGAGATCTCTGTCCTATTTACACAATTTATGACATGATTGTGTGTGATATCTCAGTGAGATCTCTGTCCTATTTACACAATTTATGACATGATTGTGTGTGATATCTCAGTGAGATCTCTGTCCTATTTACACAATTTATGACATGATTGTGTGTGATATCTCAGTGAGATCTCTGTCCTATTTACACAATTTATGACATGATTGTGTGTGATATCTCAGTGAGATCTCTGTCCTATTTACACAATTTATGACATGATTGTGTGTGATATCTCAGTGAGATCTCTGTCCTATTTACACAATTTATGACATGATTGTGTGTGATATCTCAGTGAGATCTCTGTCCTATTTACACAATTTATGACATGATTGTGTGTGATATCTCAGTGAGATCTCTGTCCTATTTACACAATTTATGACATGATTGTGTGTGATATCTCAGTGAGATCTCTGTCCTATTTACACAATTTATGACATGATTGTGTGTGATATCTCAGTGAGATCTCTGTCCTATTTACACAATTTATGACATGATTGTGTGTGATATCTCAGTGAGATCTCTGTCCTATTTACACAATTTATGACATGATTGTGTGTGATATCTCAGTGAGATCTCTGTCCTATTTACACAATTTATGACATGATTGTGTGTGATATCTCAGTGAGATCTCTGTCCTATTTACACAATTTATGACATGATTGTGTGTGATATCTCAGTGAGATCTCTGTCCTATTTACACAATTTATGACATGATTGTGTGTGATATCTCAGTGAGATCTCTGTCCTATTTACACAATTTATGACATGATTGTGTGTGATATCTCAGTGAGATCTCTGTCCTATTTACACAATTTATGACATGATTGTGTGTGATATCTCAGTGAGATCTCTGTCCTATTTACACAATTTATGACATGATTGTGTGTGATATCTCAGTGAGATCTCTGTCCTATTTACACAATTTATGACATGATTGTGTGTGATATCTCAGTGAGATCTCTGTCCTATTTACACAATTTATGACATGATTGTGTGTGATATCTCAGTGAGATCTCTGTCCTATTTACACAATTTATGACATGATTGTGTGTGATATCTCAGTGAGATCTCTGTCCTATTTACACAATTTATGACATGATTGTGTGTGATATCTCAGTGAGATCTCTGTCCTATTTACACAATTTATGACATGATTGTGTGTGATATCTCAGTGAGATCTCTGTCCTATTTACACAATTTATGACATGATTGTGTGTGATATCTCAGTGAGATCTCTGTCCTATTTACACAATTTATGACATGATTGTGTGTGATATCTCAGTGAGATCTCTGTCCTATTTACACAATTTATGACATGATTGTGTGTGATATCCCAGTGAGATCTCTGTCCTATTTACACAATTTATGACATGATTGTGTGTGATATCTCAATGAGATCTCTGTCCTATTCACACAATTTATGATATGATTGTGTGTGATATCTCAGTGAGATCTCTGTCCTATCTACACAATTTATTACATGATTGTGTGTGATATCTCAGTGAGATCTCTGTCCTATTCACACAATTTATGACATGATTGTGTGTGATATCTCAGTGAGATCTCTGTCCTATCTACACAATTTATGACATGATTGTGTGTGATATCCCAGTGAGATCTCTGTCCTAATTACACAATTTATGACATGATTTTGTGTGATATCTCAGTGAGATCTCTGTCCTATTTACACAATTTATGACATGATTGTGCGTGATATCTCAGTGAGATCTCTGTCCTAATTACACAATTTATGACATGATTTTGTGTGATATCCCAGTGAGATCTCTGTCCTATTTACACATTTTATGACATGATTGTGTGTGATATCTCAGTGAGACCTCTGTCCTATTTTACACAATTTATGACATGATTGTGTGTGATATCTCAGTGAGACCTCTGTCCTATTTTACACAATTTATGACATGATTTTGTGTGATATCCCAGTGAGATCTCTGTCCTATTTACATAATTTATGACATGATTGTGTGTGATATCTCAGTGAGATCTCTGTCCTATTTACACAATTTATGACATGATTGTGTGTGATATCTCAGTGAGACCTCTGTTCTATTTTACACAATTTATGACATAATTGTGTGTGATATCTCAGTGCGACCTCTGTCGTATCTACACAATTTATGACATGATTGTGTGTGATATCTCAGTGAGATCTCTGTCCTATCTACACAATTTATGACATGATTGTGTGTGATATCTCAGTGAGACCTCTGTCCTAATCAACACAATTTATGACATGATTGTGTGTGATATCTCAGTGAGACCTCTGTCCTAATTAACACAATTTATGACATGAAAGTGTGTGATATCCCAGTTAGACCTCTGTCCTAATTACACAATTTATGACATGATTGTGTGTGATATCTCAGTGAGACCTCTGTCCTAATTAACACAATTTATGACATGATTGTGTATGATATCCCAGTGAGATCTGTGTCCTATTTATACAATTTATGACATGATTGTGTGTGATATCTCAGTGAGACCTCTGTCGTATCTACACAATTTATGACATGATTGTGTGTGATATCTCAGTGAGATCTCTGTCCTATTTACGCAATTTATGACATGATTGTGTGTGATATCTCAGTGAGACCTCTGTCGTATCTACACAATTTATGTGATGATTGTGTGTTATATCCCAGTGAGATCTCTGTCCTAATTACACAATTTATGACATGATTGTGTGTGATATCTCAGTGAGATCTCTGTCCTATTTAAACATTTTTTGACATGATTGTGTGTGATATCTCAGTGAGATCTCTGTCCTAATCTACACCATTTATGATATGATTGTGTGTGATATCTCAGTGAGACCTCTGTCCTATTTACACAATTGATGACATGATTGTGTGTGATATCTCAGTGAGATCTCTGTCCTATTTACACAATTTATGACATGATTGTGTGATATCTCAGTTAGATCTCTGTCCTATTTTACACTATTGATGACATGATTGTGTGTGATAACTCAGTGAGACCTCTGTCCTATCTACACAATTTATGACATGATTGTGTGTGATATCCCTGTGAGATCTCTGTCCTATTTTACACAATTTATGACATGATTGTGTGTGGTATCCCAGTGAGATTTCTGTCCTATTTAAACATTTTTTGACATGATTGTGTGTGATATCCCAGTGAGATATCTGTCCTAATTACACAATTTATGACATGATTGTGTGTGATATCTCAGTGAGATCTCTGTCCTATTTACACAATTTATGACATGATTGTGTGTGATATCTCAGCGTGACCTCTGTCCTAATTTACACAATTAATGACATGATTGTGTGTGATATCTCAGTGAGATCTCTGTCCTATTTACACAATTTATGATATGATTGTGTGATATCTCAGTGAGATCTCTGTCCTAATTTACACCATTTATGATATGATTGTGTGTGATATCTCAGTGAGACCTCGGTCCTATTTACACAATTTATGACATGATTGTGTGTGAAATCACAGTGAGATCTCTGTCCTATTTACACAATTTATGACATGATTGTGTGATATCTCATTTAGATCTCTGTCCTATTTTACACTATTTATGACATGATTGTGTGTGATATCTCAGTGAGACCTCTGTCCTATCTACACAATTTATGACATGATTGTGTGTGATATCCCAGTGAGATCTCTGTCCTATTTACACAATTTATGACATGATTGTGTATGAGATCTTAGTGTGATCTGTCCTATTTACACAATTTATGACATGATTGTGTGTGATATCTCAGTGAGATCTCTGTCCTATTTTACACAATTTATGACATAATTGTGTGTGATATCTCAGTGAGACCTCTGTCCTATTTACACAATTTATGACATGATTGTGTGTGATATCCCTGTTAGATCTCTGTCCTATTTTACACAATTTATGACATGATTGTGTGTGATATCCCAGTGAGATTTCTGTCCTATTTACACAATTTATGACATGATTGTGTGTGATATCTCATTGAGACTTCTGTCCTATCTACACAATTTATGACATGATTGTGTGTGATATCCCAGTGAGACCTCTGTCCTAATTAACACAATTTATGACATGATTGTGTGTGATATCCCAGTGAGATCTCTGTCCTATTTACACAATTTATGATATGATTGTGTGTGATATCCCAGTGAGACCTCTGTCCTAATTTACACAATTTATGACATGATTGTGTGTGATATCTCAGTGTGATCTGTCCTATCTACACAATTTATGACATGATTGTGTGTGATATTCCAGTGAGATCTCTGTCCTATTTACACAATTTATGACATGATTGTGTGTGATATCTCAGTGAGATCTCTGTCCTATTTACACAATTTATGACATGATTGTGTGTGATATCTCAGCGTGACCTCTGTCCTATTTAAACATTTTATGACATGATTGTGTGTGATATCCCAGTGAGATATCTGTCCTAATTACACAATTTATGACATGATTGTGTGTGATATCTCAGTGAGATCTCTTTCCTATTTACACATATTATGACATGATTGTGTGATATCTCAGTGAGACCTCTGTCCTATCTACACAATTTATGACATAATTGTGTGTGATATCCCAGTGAGACCTCTGTCCTAATTTACACAATTAATGACATGATTGTGTGATATCTCAGTGAGACCTCTGTCCTAATTTACACAATTTATGACATGATTGAGTGATATCTCAGTGAGATCTCTGTCCTATTTACACAATTTATGACATGATTGTGTGTGATATCTCAGTGAGACCTCTGTCCTAAATTACACAATTTATAACATAATTGTGTGTGATATCTCAGTGAGATATCTGTCCTATTTATACAATTGATGACATGATTGTGTGTGATATCTCAGTGAGATCTCTGTCCTATTTACACAATTTATGACATAATTGTGTGTGATATCTCAGTGAGATCTCTGTCTTATTTATACAATTTATGACATGATTGTGTGTGATATCCCAGTGAGATATCTGTCCTAATTACACAATTTATGACATGATTGTGTGTGATATCTCAGTGAGATCTCTGTCCTATTTACACAATTTATGACATGATTGTGTGTGATATCTCAGTGAGATCTCTGTCCTATTTACACAATTTATGACATGATTGTGTGTGATATCTCAGTGAGATCTCTGTCCTATTTACACAATTTATGACATGATTGTGTGTGATATCCCAGTGAGATTTCTGTCCTATTTACACAATTTATGATATGATTGTGTGTGATATCCCAGTGAGATCTCTGACCTATTTACACAATTTATGACATGATTGTGTATGAGATCTCTGTCCTATTTTACACAATTTATGACATGATTGTGTGTGATATCTCAGTGGGATCTGTCCTATTTACACAATTTATGACATGATTGTGTGTGATATCTCAGTGGGAGATCTGTCCTATTTACACAATTTATGACATGATTGTGTGTGATATCTCAGTGAGATCTCTGTCCTAATTTACAACATTTATGATATGATTGTGTGTGATATCCCAGTGAGATCTCTTTCCTATTTACACAATTTATAACATAATTGTGTGTGATATCTCTGTCCTATTTACACAATTTATGACATGATTGTGTGTGATATCCCAGTGAGACCTCTGTCCTATTTACACAATTTATGACATAATTGTGTGTGATATCTCAGTGGGATGTCTGTCCTATTTACACAATTTATGACATGATTGTGTGTGATATCCCAGTGAGACCTCTGTCCTAATTAACACAATTTATGACATAATTGTGTGTGATATCTCCGTG
>SAYR01050574.1:347537-372402 GCA_004382745.1 Argopecten irradians irradians
ATGTAATTAAATCTATTTTAGTCTCACAGTTTAATCATCTGTTTATATCTTTACCAATCCAGATGGAAAATTTATTGGGAAATTGAATTATTGTATGATTTTCTATGGAATAGTAAAGTAGATAAAGTAAGAAGAGAAGTAGTTGTTCAGGATTATATTAATGGTGGGTTAAGAATGATTGATATCCAAACTTTTATAGATTCTCTTAAATTAGGTTGGATAAGAAGATTATTCCAATGTTCATCAAAATGGCAAGCCATTATGAAAACTTATGTCAACATAGATTTGCTGATTCAAACTGGCTCAGACTATATAAAAAAATGTGAACATAAATGTAAAAACAAGTTCTGGTTAGATGTTTTGAAAGCCTGTAAAAAATGTATTTGGCTAGGGAAAGGTATTTGAATGATCAGGATGTTTATCTGAAGACCCCACTATGGTATAATGACAAAATTCAATTTTCATTAGAGACTGGTATAAAAATGGAGTTATAAATATAAAGGATTTAATAAGAGACTATGATTCTGGTAGATTTTATACTTTTGAAGAATTTACTCAAAAATATCACATAAAGACTAACTTCCTTCAGTATCACAGTGTTATATCAGCAGTAAAACAATTTAATCGCAATCCAGGTTTTCCTAGAACAGAAATACCTTGTCCATTTATTCCAATATATTATGAGCAAATGTTTAGCAAATCTAAAGGTTCCAAAGTATTTTATAATAGTCTGATAAAAAACCAATATTGTACCATCAGGACAAAAGGAATGGAATTCAATTTTCGATTTGAGTAATATATCATGGAAAAATGTTTTTAAGCTTCCATTTATGATTACAAAAAACACAAAATTTCAGTGGTTTCAATATAGAGTTAATCATAATATTCTGGCAACGAATTCTTTTTTATTTAAAGCTTGAATTGTTCCGTCGCCTATGTGTACACTTTGCAACTCGGAATATGAAACTATCACACACTTGCTTTGGGAATGTCAAGAGGTGCAAAAACTTCTTGTGAGTCTTGAAACTCTTTTAGACACTCTTTTTATTCATTTTAGTTTCAATAAAGAATCTTTCCTTTTTGGACTTCTCCTTCAAAATGTAAATAGTAGAATTGATAATGAAATACTCATTATAGTGAAACACTATATACTGTATATAAAATGCGTTGTCTTCACAAATCTTTAAATTTAAATTCTCTAATTAATGCTATTCAAGACTATCATAATGTTCAAAAATGTTTGGCTTATAACAAAGGTAATGTTTATGTAGTAAAATTTCAAAAGGAATGGCAAAAATGGGAAAAACTTGTTCTGTTATAATTAATGTATATTTGATTTATTTTCTTTCTCCTCTCTGTTTATCTCTCTCATATGTTCTAAAATATTTTGTCTCCTAGGCTTTGAAACAATATTTGAAACAATATCTGCGTTTTTACTTATATTTTAATAGTATATGACAATAATTAATCCACCCCACATCGCTCTCTTTTTCTCGATTTTTTTTTTTTTTACCTTTATGTCTATCTATATCTCTGTGCCTGTCTCTATTGTAGGTCTTTCTGTCTGTATTTGTATCATATGTTTATATGTTCATATGTGTATGTGGGTGTGCAAGTGTGTGATGGTGTGTGAAAAGGTGTATGTGTTGTGTCTATCTATATCTCTGTGCCTGTCTCTATTGTATGTCTTTCTGTCTGTATTTGTATCATATGTTTATATGTTCATGTGTGTATGTGGGTGTGCAAATTTTTGACCCTGTATAATTTACGTTCCAGGAATCCTCATTTATCTACGACCCGAAGCTGGCACCAGTTAAGAAGGATATAGATCATGATATCCTTTTTCGAGAAGGAAAGAATCTCAGGGTAAATATTTCTTTTTATTACATTTTCAGAGTGAAATATTTAGAGGTTATTATATGACAATTTTGATATTGCACCCTTTATCAGCCCGAGACTTCCATATCAGCCCAAGGGCCGCAGGCCCGAGGACTGATATCAGGGTGCAATATCAAAATTGACATATAACCTTTTTATCACACATTTTGAAAAAAAAAAGAGAAAGAAATTTTAACCATTCATTAAAACGTATTGATCGATGACCGATATTCTACTGGTCATAATGTAGGCCAATTTAATGTTGAAACAGTGGAAAAAATTCATTACGTGTATATACAGTCAAACCTGCCAATGCATCACCCTGTATATTAAGTCACCCTGTCTAATGCGTCACATCCAAAGTCCTCCCGGGAGATTTCCTATATATTTCACCTTTTCAATGCGTCAACCTGTCTAACGCGTCTGATAATATAGCTATAGGAGTTATCTCCCTTATCTAATAACAATAAATACATGTATTTAGTGTCATACTTAACAATTTTCTTTCATAATTACACGAAGATACCTGCAATTGGAGCATAAATTAGAGTATTTGAAACATCAAATTTCACACTTATAGTTATTTACATTCGAGCCAAAGTTATTCTACGAATGTCGATTAACTATACTCAAAAAGTATTCATACAAATTGTTGATCAGCTTTTCCTGTGACCGTCGGTATAAAGGATAGCACATCAGTTATAGTACAGTTATAAGCAACGGACTATTATAACGTCACTTCCGGTTTAGGACTAGAAATATGCATAATCGGGCGGTCAGAAAATTTGACCTCAATATCGACGGCTTATAGGTTATTTAGGTCGTGCGCTAAATGGAGTGGTTTCTACACGTGCTAATAAAGCCATTTCCAGCATAAACTGAAATGATCATTTTTGACTGCACAAACCCTTTAAGTTCTTCTCAAGTTCTGCTGTTAGGATTGAGGTGATTCTGGCATGGTCCTTACCAAGCGTTCATATTTTTTTCAGGTCAATCTGAAATTCAAAATGGCAACTAAAGCTGCCTTTTTGAAAACACATTTTGAACTTCTTAAGTCCTACCAGTGCGATTTAGCTGAAACTTGCCTGAAATGATCATGACATGTTCCAGACCAAGTGTTGTTATTTTTTGGGTCAATCCAATATGACTGCCTTAGTCGCCATCATGAAAAACATAATTATCATAAAAATTCTTTAACTTCTGTGCTGAAAATTTGTTCGAATTTAACGAAGGTGTTATTATTTCAGACCTTTTGGAAACACACCGTACTGTCTTTCCAAAATCCATGATGGATACCAAAATGTTGTTCTGTTTATATACAGTTGAAACTCGTTATCTGAAAATTGCGTCACTCGAAATTGTGGTTGAGTCGTTGTAATTTTGAAGTCCCGTTTTTTTCCCCTTCTTTGTACCGTGGTATATGTATTTAAGATCGGATGACTCGAAACTCCGGTTGAGTCAAATCAATTCCTGGTCCCTAGAAGGGATATTCAGCGAAAAAAAATAGTCGCTATCTCGAATTTAAGTGCAAAATAATTTTAACAAACCCACAAGTTAAATGTTTAACTAATTGTTGCATATGTACTAGTAACTAAGTCATACAATGTATTTCTTTGTTGGTAGAGAAATCTACTTTTGTTTCATTTACTGTAAATTATATGAGTGAACATGTGTGCAGAGAACCGGAAACGGAGTGTGTAGTCTGCTTACGTTAGGTGAAAACTATCATTCATTTAGCTATGTTATTGTTTTGAAATACCATTATATTCTGAAATAAGAAAGATGCTTGTTTTTATTTGTTCAGCTACAATATTCCGTAGAAGTTTGCTGTATGAACCACTGAAGTCAGTATACCACCTCCAGGAAGTAAGGGTGCATGCCTGTTATCGTGATGATCATATTATCATAATTCAAGTTCTTTTATTTATTTTTTAAAAAATCCAAAAACATCTGAAAACATATAACTAAAATGATTTAATACAAACCTTATAAGTTTGAAAATCATGATAATATGCTGATCACAGTAATAGGCATGTACCCGGCTGTCATATTAAAAAAAAGGACTGTAAAAAACTACGTTCTGATCAAACCTAATAACAATACGTTTCAGGATGAGTCAAATTATTTTCGTTGGTCCGTTGAATTTTGAGATAATGAGTTTTGACTGTAGCTAGTTATGTAATTGTTAATGATCTCATACACACTAATTACTTATTGTGACAATTTTAAGTAAATAGATTCTAATCTTTTCAAATATTCCTGATTAGTATTCATGTGTAATATCTCAAAACATTGACATGTGCACGGAGTACGGCAGACCAGACCGCCGATGTTTTGGACTGCAAGATATTTCAGTTTCAGGTTACGGTGGCCAAATAAAAGAAAACAAACACAATGCGGTTTTAATATGTTATTTCTTCTAAATACAAGACTTCTTTGTGCAAGTTGTCAAGCATTTATGGGGAATATTTTGCATTGAAATTGTAACCTTCATACATCGATTTTAGGACTCCCTGGACATCGTTTTATCCCCAAATTTTTTGATGCGCAAAATATACTGATAGTAGATTTTTTTCAGCATTTTCAGCCCTAAAAAGTACCTGCGCAAATTACACTGGTGCGCAAATTATACCAGTTTTTACGGTATCTCTTAAAGTGTTCATTTCATATGATATTTTAAGAAACTTGTATACCACATAGTTTTAACTGTTGCTTGCTTATGAACTTGTGAAAGCTAGGTGATTTGGTTTGACCTGACAGATATTGATGATGAGATAGATAGACTGATTAACCAGACTAATCATTTGTGTACAGGGAGAGGTGACGTACACTCCGAGACTGGTGGCATTGGATCTGAAGGGGAGTCTCAACACACTGAAACAGGAAGGCTGTCTGTATGACTACCGACAACAGGAGGAAGTCCAATGGTATCACTCACAGTCTGCTCATTGTTAAATATTTCAGTCATTGAACATTATACCACGAACTGCAGTTAACACAATAGGCCAAAAAAAATTATATGCATGTTTCAGGTTACATGACGGAAAAAAATAGGGTAGGTTGGTCGGGATTTTTTTTTTTTTTTTTTTTATTTTTTTTTTTTTTTGGGAGGGGTAGGGGAGGGGTTGAGCAGCTTTATAACTACATTACAAAGTCATTTTATTATACATGTAATTTGTCTGTCAAGCTTTAGGCTGGCTAGAAGTCTTATATTTCTCATTACCGTATTCGTAATTGAACTTAATATCTGGATATACTTAAAGCATGCGTAAAAATCTAAGTTGAAAAATTCACACACAACATTTTTGTTTTGAAAAAGTGTGATAAAATAGCTAAGGTCGGGAGTAAAAACTAGGGTAGGTAGGGGTACCTGATTCATACATATTTTTTTTAGGCCTTAGGTCTACATTCATTGGTTGGCTAGGTTTGTAGAAATAAGCTTAGAATTACATGTTATTAAATATTCCGACCTTTCTGGTGTCAGAGTAAAAAGTAGTGAAAGTTAATATTTATTCATTAGTGTAATTCTAACTTATACTCAGTATTGTTATTTTAAATGTGCTCATGTCCAATGTACAGTGTCAATGATATCAGTCAATACCAAATCTCATGTCCAATGTACAGTGTCAATGATATCAGTCAATACCAATCTCATGTCCTATGTACAGTGTCAATGATATCAGTCAATACCAAATCTCATGTCCAATGTATAGTGTCAATGATATCAGTCAATACCAAATCTCATGTCCTATGTACAGTGTCAATGATATCAGTCAATACCAAATCTCATGTCCTATGTACAGTGTCAATGATATCAGTCAATACCAAATCTCATGTCCTATGTACAGTGTCAATGATATCAGTCAATACCAAATCTCATGTCCTATGTACAGTGTCAATGATATCAGTCAATACCAAATCTCATGTCCAATGTATAGTGTCAATGATATCAATCAATACCAAATCTCAGTTTAAACAGGAGATGGTTTTGTCATTTATAAAGAGTATAAGTTAGGTAATTGATTTGCTTATCATCTTTAAATTATAATCATACAGCAGGAATCACCTATGGTAAAGGGCTCATTGCTTGTCACAATTACTGTTTAAACTAACCAAGCCAAAATGAAGTCTATAGGGGTATAAATGACACTCAAAATGTGACCTTTATGACGTCACCAATGTAGACATGGTAACATGTATTAATCACAGTCGGCTGTTCCATCTTGTCTCGTACATCATCATTGATAAACAGTTTTCCTGGTCTAACTAATACACTTTGAAACCCCAAAATGTGTTAATGTAAATATGAAGCTATCCTCTTAAGACATAGAGGTTACACAACGAGTGGCTGTTGGATATGGAATTTATTCCATACGAGTGAGTTATTTTTTAAAAGTTACAAAAGACACGAGTTTTAGCGAGTGTCTTTTGTAACTTTTAAAAAATAACTTACGAGTGTGGAATAAATTCCATATCCAACAACCACAAGTCGTGTGACCTGTTTCTACCACAATTATATCCGCTTTTAGCCGATAGAAATATGACGAGGATAAGTACGCTATCCAACAGCAGTTTTGGCGTCAAGCGGCGATCACAGCATAGCATGACGTCACTCGATTCTTGATGACATTGACAAATGATGACATGACACTCAGAAAGACATAGTTCGGTCAAAGTTCACCGTGTCAGCCAAATAGAATGCGAACAGAGTTTATATCACGTGTGGTATAAACAAATTGTTAATCAACAGCTGTATCGTTTATTTCAAATTTTTTGGTAAATTCCCAAATTTCAGTCTATTTCTGGAATTTCCTTCCATTTTCCTCAAATTAGTTAAAATGGCTCTTCTCCATTCCAATTCGAACAATATCCTGATTGTTAAAAGGTAATGGAAATACATTTGATTGTCACCAGTAATTGTCATCAGGTATGTGCCTCTTCAGTTATACTTCCCAACACCACCCCAGGAACCAACACACAATGGGCTTTATAGTCTAGTGGTCCTTGTGTGGGACACTGAGAAACTGGTCTTATTAAGCAGGTGGTCTTTATACAGAGGTGGTCACTGATTCAAACTCAATGTTGACATAAGGTGTGTATTAAAGTTAAATTGATTGTTCATATCGTAGGACAGGAGATGTTACACTTCATCAGGAAGATGGCCCAAAGAAAAACACCTACCTAGCAGACCTGGAGAAAGAGGTAATTATAAAACACCTACCTAGCAGACCTGGAGAAAGAGGTAATTATAAAACACCTACCTAGCAGACCTGGAGAAAGAGGTAATTATAAAACACCTACCTAGCAGACCTGGAGAAAGAGGTAATTATAAAACACCTACCTAGCAGACCTGGAGAAAGAGGTAATTATAAAACACCTACCTAGCAGACCTGGAGAAAGAGGTAATTATAAAACACCTACCTAGCAGACCTGGAGAAAGAGGTAATTATAAAACACCTACCTAGCAGACCTGGAGAAAGAGGTAATTATAAAACACCTACCTAGCAGACCTGGAGAAAGAGGTAATTATAAAACACCTACCTAGCAGACCTGGAGAAAGAGGTAATTATAAAACACCTACCTAGCAGACCTGGAGAAAGAGGTAATTATAAAACACCTACCTAGCAGACCTGGAGAAAGAGGTAATTATAAAACACCTACCTAGCAGACCTGGAGAAAGAGGTAATTATAAAACACCTACCTAGCAGACCTGGAGAAAGAGGTAATTATAAAACACCTACCTAGCAGACCTGGAGAAAGAGGTAATTATAAAACACCTACCTAGCAGACCTGGAGAAAGAGGTAATTATAAAACACCTACCTAGCAGACCTGGAGAAAGAGGTAATTATAAAACACCTACCTAGCAGACCTGGAGAAAGAGGTAATTATAAAACACCTACCTAGCAGACCTGGAGAAAGAGGTAATTATAAAACACCTACCTAGCAGACCTTGAGAAAGAGGTAATTATAAAACACCTACCTAGCAGACCTTGAAAAAGAGGTAATTATAAAACACCTACCTAGCAGACCTGGAGAAAGAGGTAATTATAAAACACCTACCTAGCAGACCTGGAGAAAGAGTGAATTATAAAACACCTACCTAGCAGACCTTGAAAAAGAGTGAATTAGAAAGTGGTTCAACATCAGAGTAGTAAATTAAAGATTTATCTCAAAAGTGGTAGATTTCCATATTATAACACCCTCGATACTCCAGGGGTTCCAATCACTTACCATCTTTACACCCCTGGACTATCTCATAGCAAAACTGGAGACAACAGAACAGAACAGGTAATTTAGTCCTTTGATGTACATCAAAAGAGCCGTATATCGGTACATTGTGGTTGATTGTGTGGATTTAAAGTTGGGTGTCACTCTCCCTGTAGTCTTCAAAGAAGATGTTTTCCGCTGAGCTGCCTTCAGTTTTATTATGAGATAGTCCAGGGGTGAAGAGATCAAGTGATAGGAAACCCTGGAGTATTGACGATAACATTAAAGTAGCAAGCAAAAGATTTGTCTCAAAAGTGGTAGACTTTGACATGAATTGACAGAGATAACTGTTAATAAAAATAAACAGAATTATTTTTACATTTCAAAACTTTTTTTTTAAAGGAACAATTGTACATGAGGTGTAACACAGGAAGTAACAACAGTCAAGAATCTATTGACGATGTGGATATCAAGGACGCAGGAAGTGAGGTCAAAGGTTAGTAAGTCATTAGTTTGAGGTCAAAATTAGAACATTATAACTTTATCACTGTCAGCTAACCACACGAAACTGTGTCTGAAAATGTCCATCAAAACTAATGAAAGATGAGTATAGCTTTGTCATGGTAAGAATTACATTGCAATTAATGAGATGTCAAAGGTTAAAAGGTCGTGTGACCGAAATATGTCTCAACTTCAATCATATGGTAGTTGAAGAAGGTGACTTAGGAAATGTCTTGCATTTTTAGCAGCTGCATTGTCAACATTTGTGTAAAGTTGACAATGCTTACTACGTAAAATTAAATTAAAATTTTGTGAAGTTGCTCTTGACATCTATCAGAATACACCAACAAAGATTTGTGGACAGTCTACAGAATACATAGACAAAGATTTGGGGACAGACTACAGAATACATGGACAAAGATTTGGGGACACACTACAGAATACATAGACTAGGATTTGGGGACAGGCTACAGAATGCATAGACAAAGATTTGGGGACAGACTACAGAATACATAGACAAAGATTTGGGGACAGACTACAGAATACATGGACAAAGATTTAGGGACAGACTACAGAATACATAGACAAGGATTTGGGGACAGTCTACAGAATACATAGACAAAGATTTAGGGACAGACTACAGAATACATAGACAAAGATTTGGGGACAGACTACAGAATACATGGACAAAGATTTGGGGACAGACTACAGAATACATGGACAAAGATTTGGGGACAGACTACAGAATACATGGACAAAGATTTGGGGACAGACTACAGAATACATGGACAAAGATTTGGGGACAGACTACAGAATACATGGACAAAGATTTGGGGACAGACTACAGAATACATGGACAAAGATTTGGGGACAGACTACAGAATACATGGACAAAGATTTGGGGACAGACTACAGAATACATGGACAAAGATTTGGGGACAGACTACAGAATACATGGACAAAGATTTGGGGACAGACTACAGAATACATGGACAAAGATTTGGGGACAGACTACAGAATACATGGACAAAGATTTGGGGACAGACTACAGAATACATGGACAAAGATTTGGGGACAGACTACAGAATACATGGACAAAGATTTGGGGACAGACTACAGAATACATGGACAAAGATTTGGGGACAGACTACAGAATACATGGACAAAGATTTGGGGACAGACTACAGAATACATGGACAAAGATTTGGGGACAGACTACAGAATACATGGACAAAGATTTGGGGACAGACTACAGAATACATGGACAAAGATTTGGGGACAGACTACAGAATACATGGACAAAGATTTGGGGACACACTACAGAATACATGGACAAAGATTTGGGGACAGACTACAGAATACATAGACAAAGATTTGGGGACAGACTACAGAATACATGGACAAAGATTTGGGGACAGTCTGCAGAATACATAGACAAAGATTTGAGGACAGTCTACAGAAGACATGGACAAAGATTTGGGGACAGTCTACAGAATACACAGACAAAGATTTTGGGACAGTCAACAGAATACATAGACAAAGATTTGGGGACAGACTATAGAATACATGGACAAAGATTTGGGGACAGTCTGCAGAATACATAGACAAAGATTTGAGGACAGTCTATAGAAGACATGGACAAAGATTTGGGGACAAACAACAGAATACATGGACAAAGATTTCGGGACAGACTACAGAATACATGGACAAAGACTTGGGGACAGTCTACAGAATATATAGACAAAGATTTGGGGACAGTCTACAGAATACATAGACAAAGATTTGGGGACAGACTACAGAATACATGGATAAAGATTTGGGGACAGACTACAGAATACATGGACAAAGATTTGGGAACAGACTACAGAATACGTGTACAAAGATTTGGGGACAGTCAACAGAAAACACAGACAAAGATTTGGAGACAGACTACAGAATACATAGACAAAGATATGAGGACAGTCTACAGAATATATAGACAAAGATTTGGGGACAGTCTACAGAATACATAGACAAAGATTTGGGGACAGACTACAGAATACATAGACAAAGATTTGTGGACAGTCTACAGAATATATAGACAAAGATTTGGGGACAGTCTACAGAATACATAGACAAAGATTTAGGGACAGTCTACTGAATACATGGACAAAGATTTGGGGACAGACTACAGAATACATAGACAAAGATTTGGGGACAGTCTACAGAATATATAGACAAAGATTTGGGGACAGTCTACAGAATACATAGACAAAGATATGAGGACAGTCTACAGAATATATAGACAAAGATTTGGGGACAGTCTACAGAATACATGGACAAAGATTTGGTGACAGTCTACTGAATACATAGACAAAGATATGAGGACAGACTACAGAATACATAGACAAAGATTTGGGGACAGTCTACAGAATATATAGACAAAGATTTGGGGACATGCTACAGAATACATAGACAAAGATTTGGTGACAGTCTACTGAATACATGGACAAAGATTTGGGGACAGTCTACAGAATACATAGACAAAGATTTGGGGACAGGCTACAGAATACATGGATAAAGATTTGGGGACAGTCTACAGAATATATAGACAAAGATTTGGGGACAGTCTACAGAATACATGGACAAAGATTTGGAGACATTCTACAGAAAACATGGACAAAGATTTTGGGAAAGTCTACAGAATACACAGACAAAGATTTGATTACAGACTAAAAAATACATGGACAAAGATTTGGGGACAGACAACAGAATACATGGACAAAGATTTGGGGACAGACTACAGAATACACAGACAAAGATTTGGGGACAGTCTACAGAATACGTAAACAAAGATTTGGGGACAGACTACAGAATACATAGACAAAGATTTGGGGACAGACTACAGTATACATGGACAAAGATTAGGGGACAGACTACAGAATACATAGACAAAGATTTGGGGACAGTCTACAAAATACATAGACAAAGATTTGAGGACAGTCTACAGAATGCATAGACAAAGATTTGGGGACATACTACACAATACATAGACAAAGATTTTGGGACAGACTACAGAATACATGGACAAAGATTTGGGGACAGACTACAGAATACATGGACAAAGAGTTGGGGACAGGCTAAAGAATAAATAGACAAAGATTTTGGGACAGACTACAGAATAAATGGACAAAGATTTGGGGACAGACTACAGAAAACATGGACAAAGATTTGGGGACAGTCTACAGAAAACATGGACATAGATTTGAGGACAGACTACAGAATACATGGACAAAGATTTGGGGACAGACTACAGAATATGTGGACAAAGATTTGGGGACAGTCAACAGAATACACAGACAAAGATTTGGGGACAGTCTACAGAATACACAGACAAAGGTTAGGGGACAGACTACAGAATACATAGACAAAGATTTAGGGACAGACTGCAGAATACATAGACAAAGATTTGTGGACAGACTAAAGAATACATAGACAAAGATTTGGGGACAGACTACAGAATACATGGACAAAGATTTTGGGACAGTCTACAGAATACATAGACAAAGATTTTGGGACAATCTACGGAATACATAGACAAAGATTTGGGGACAGACTACAGAATACATGGACAAAGATTTGGGGACAGACTACAGAATACGTGGACAAAGATTTGGGGACAGTCAACAGAATACACAGACAAAGATTTGGGGACAGTCTACAGAATACATAGACAAAGATTTGGGGACAGACTACACAATACATAGACAAGGATTTGGGGACAGACTACAGAATACATAGACAAAGATTTGGGGACAGACTACAGAATACATTGACAAAGATTTAGGGACAGACTACAGAATACATTGACAAAGATTTAGGGACAGACTACAGAATACATAGACAAAGATTTGGGGACAGTCTACAGAATACACAGACAAAGATTTGGGGACAGACTACAGAATACATAGACAAGGATTTTGGGACACACTACAGAATACATGGACAAAGATTTGGGGACAGACTGCAGAATACATAGACAAAGATTTGGGGACAGACTACAGAATACATAGACAAAGATTTGGGGACAGACTACAGAATACACAGACAAAGATTTGGGGACAGACTACAGAATACATAGACAAAGATTTGGGGACATACTGCAGAATACACAGACAAAGATTTGGGGACAGACTACAGAAAACATGGACAAAGATTTGGAGACAGTCTACAGAAAACATGGACAAAGATTTGGGGACAGTCTACAGTATACACGGACAAAGATTTGATTACAGACTAAAAAATACATGGTCAAAGATTTGGGGACAGACAACAGAATACATGGACAAAGATTTGGGGACAGGCTACAGAATACATAGACAAAGATTTGGGGACAGTCTACAGAATACATAGACAAAGATTTGGGGACAGTCTACAGAATACATAAACAAAGATTTGGGGACAGACTACAGAATACATAGACAAAGATTTGGGGACAGACTACAGAATACATAGACAAGGATTTGGGGACAGTCTACAGAATACATAGACAAAGATTTGGGGACAGACTACACAATACATGGACAAAGGTTTGGGGACAGACTACAGAATACGTGGACAAAGATTTGGGGACAGACTACAGAATACATGGACAAAGATTTGGGGACAGACTACAGAATACGTGGACAAAGATTTGGGGACAGTCAACAGAATACACAGACAAAGATTTGGGGACAAACTACAGAATACATAGAGAAGGATTTGGGGACACACTACAGAATACATGGACAAAGATTTAGGGACAGACTGCAGAATACATAGACAAAGATTTGGGGACAGACTACAGAATACATAGACAAAGATTTGGGGACAGACTACAGAATACATGGATAAAGATTTGGGGACAGTCTGCAGAATACATAGACAAAGATTTGAGGACAGTCTACAGAAGACATGGACAAAGATTTTGGGACAGACTACAGAATACATAGACAATGAGATGAGGACAGTCTACAGAATATATAGACAAAGATTTGGGGATAGTCTACAGAATACATAGACAAAGATTTGGGGACAGACTACAGAATACATAGACAAAGATATGAGGACAGTCTACAGAATATATAGACAAAGATTTGGGGACAGACTACAGAAAACATGGACAAAGATTTGGGGACAGTCTACAGAATACATAGACAAAGATTTGGGGACACACTACAGAATACATAGACAAAGATTTGGGGACAGACTACAGAATACATAGACAAGGATTTGGGGACAATCTACAGAAAACATAGACAAAGATTTAGGGACAGTCTACAGAATACATGGACAAAGATTTGGTGACAGACTAAAGAATACATGGACAAAGATTTGGGGACAATCTACAGAATACATAGACAACGATATGAGGACAGTCTACAGAATATATAGACAAAGATTTGGTGACAGACTAAAGAATACATGGACAAAGATTTGGGGACAGACTACAGAATACATGGACAAAGATTTGGGGACAGTCTACAGAATACATAGACAAAGATTTGGTGACAGACTACAGAATACATAGACAAAGATATGAGGACAGTCTACAGAATATATAGACAAAGATTTGGGGACAATCTACAGAAAACATGGACAAAGATTTGGGGACAGACTACAGAAGACATGGACAAAGATTTGGGGACAGATTACAGAATAAATAGAGAAAGATTTTTGGACAGACTACAGAATACATGGACAAAGATTTGCGGACAGACTACCGAAAACATGGACAAAGATTTGGAGACAGTCTACAGAAAACATGGACAAAGATTTGGGGACAGTCTACAGAATACATGGACAAAGATTTGGGGACAGACAACAGAATACATGGACAAAGATTTTGGGACAGGCTACAGAATACATAGACAAAGATTTGGGGACAGACTACAGAATACATGGACAAAGATTTGGTAACAGTCTACAGAATACATAGACAAAGATTGGGGGACAGACTACAGAATACATGGACAAAGATTTGGGGACAGTTTGTAGAATACATAGACAAAGATTTGAGGACAGTCTACAGAATACATGGACAAAGATTTCGGGACAGACTACAGAATACATAGACAAAGATACGAGGACAGTCTACAGAATACATAGACAAAGATACAAGGACAGTTTACAGAATACATAGACAAAGATTTGGGTGCAGACTTCAGAATACACAGACAAAGATTTGGGGACAGATTACAGAATACATGGACAAAGATTTGGGGACAGACTACAGAATACATGGACAAAGATTTGGGGACAGTCAACAGAATACATAGACAAAGATTTGGGGACAGACTTCAGAATACACAGACAAAGATTTGGGGACAGTCTACAGAATACACAGACAAAGATTTGGGGACAGTCAACAGAATACACAGACAAAGGTTAGGGGACAGACTAAAGAATACACAGACAAAGATTTGGGGACAGTCTACAGAATACACAGACAAAGATTTGGGGACAGACTTCAGAATACACAGACAAAGATTTGGGGACAGACTACAGAATACATAGACAAAGATTTGGGGACAGACTACAGAATACATAGACAAAGATTTGGGGACAGACTACAGAATACATAGACAAAGATTTGGGGACAGACTACAGAATACATAGACAAAGATTTGGGGACAGACTACAGAATACATAGACAAAGATTTGGGGACAGACTACAGAATACATAGACAAAGATTTGGGGACAGACTACAGAATACATAGACAAAGATTTGGGGACAGACTACAGAATACATAGACAAAGATTTGGGGACAGACTACAGAATACATAGACAAAGATTTGGGGACAGACTACAGAATACATGGACAAAGATTTGGGGACAGTCTACAGAATACATGGACAAAGATTTGGGGACAGACTACACAATACATAGACAAATATTTGGGGACAGACTACAGAATACATAGACAAAGATTTGGGGACAGACAACAGAATACATAGACAAAGATTTGAGGACAGTCTACAGAATACATAGACAAAGATACGAGGAGAGTCTACAGAATACATAGACAAAGATTTGGGGACAGACTACAGAATACATGGAAAAGGATTTAGGGACAGACTACAGAATACATAGACAAAGATTTGGGGACAGACTACAGAATACATGGACAAAGATTTGGGGATAGACTACTTGTATAAATTTTGGCTCTGACCCCCCGGGGGCAGGAGGGGCGGGGCCAAATAGGGAAAATAGAGGTAAATCCTATAAATCGCTACTTGTCCTAGAGTTCTGCATGGATTGTAACCAATTTTGGCCACAAACATCCTTGGGGGTAGGGGAACAGAACTTGTATAAATTTTGGCGCCCCCAGGAGGGGCAGGGCCCAATCTGGGAAATAGAGGTAAATCCTATAAAACGCTACTTGTCCTAGAGTTCTGTATGGATTGTAACTAAATTTGGCCACAAACATCCTTGAGTACCCGGAAACCTTTTGGTTAGTAGAAGGAAGTTGTTTTCAAAGATTTAAAGCCAATTTGGACCCCTCGTGACCTTGAAAGTAGGTCAATCTCATTCAATTTTCACAACTTTGGTAGTCCTTTATCATCCCAGCATGCTAACAGGCCAAGTATGAGTACCCTGCCGACCTTTGGTTAGTTAGAAGAAGTCGTCGAAGATTTAGCCTATTTGACCCCCGGTGACCTTTGACCAATATGTCAAGGTCATTAATTTTCAAACTTTGGTAGCCCTTTCATCCCAGGCATAACTACATGCCAAATATTGCAGTACCCTGGACCTTTTGCGTTAGTTAAAAGAAGTCGATTCAAAGATTTTAGCCTATTTTGACCCCTGTGACCTTTGAAGTTAAGTCAAGGTTCATTTTATTTTCATAACTTTGATATAGCCCTTCATCCCAGTATGCATACAGGCCAAATATGAGTACTTTGGGCTTATGGTTTATTGAGAAGAAGTTGTTTTTGAATGAAAATTAACGCACGGCGGACAGCGGACGGCGGACGACGACAGACGGTGCATGATGACTATAGCGTCATCCTGACCCTTTGGGTCAGATGACCTAAAAATGGTGTTTCCTATATAAACTTATAGTAAACTTGACCCCCCTTCCCAGGGGGAAACGTGAGGACCCAGCGGTCATATAATTCACATTTTTTGCTAAAGGACCTCAAGACCTTTCAATCTATGAAGAAGTATTTTGATCTACCAATTCTGGAAATTTCAGAAGAAATTTTTTGAAGTTTTAGCCTATTTGTCACCTTATGGCACCCACCTCTAGGCTCCTTGGGGTCAGTCGGTGGAAAAATGTTAATAGATTCAATGGCCTTCTTATACTGATATTTCTGAAACATTTGGACTTATTATCCTATACAAATTGACCAAATAATGCCTCCAAAATGTCTTTTCCCTGTATAAAACTATAGTAAACTTTACCCCCTCCCAGGGGGGAACGTTGTGACTCCAGGTCATATAATTCACAATTTTTGTAAAGGACCTCAAGACGTTTCAATCTATGAAGAGTATTTGACTTACCATTTCTGGAATTTCAGAAGAAGATTTTGAAGTTTTAGCCTATTTGACCCCTTTTGGCCCCACCCCTCAGGCCCTGGGGGGTCAGTCGTGGAAAAATGTAAATAGGATTCAATATCCATCTTCATACGATAAATTCTGACAAACTATTGACTTATTTCCTTATTACAAAATGACCAAATAAGCCAAAAATGTATTTCCCTATATAAACTTAGCAAACTTGACCCCCTTCCCTAGGGCGGGAACGTGAAGACCCCAAGGGTCTTTGTAATTCACAAATTTTTTGTAAAGGGAACCTCAAGACCTTTCAATCTATGAAGAGATTATTCTACCATTTTCTGGAATTTCAGAAAGAAGATTTTTGAAGTTTTAGACTATTTAGCCCCTTTTGGCCCCACCCCTCCAGGCCCTGGGGTCAGTCGTTGGAAAAAAATTGTTAATAGGATTCAATGAGCTTCTCATACTGATAATCTGACAACATTACTTATTTCCTATTACAAATGCACCAAATAATGCTCAAAAATTGTCTTTTCCCTGTATAAAACTATAGTAACTTGAGGTCCCTGGAAGGGCTGGGACCTTTTATAATTCACAATTTGTGATTCAGTAGTTTTGAGAAGAAGTCGAAAAAGTAAATTTGTTTATCGCCATACGACGGACGGACGGCACGACGGACGACGCACGACGACGCGACAAAAGACCATTTAGAATAGGTCACTTTTGTTACATGCCGCGGATAATGTATTTTAGCTGCAGATTCAATGCATTGGCATTTTATATTAAGCACATGGCATGTATTTCAAGTAAACCCCATGCAAATGCAATAAAAAGATCAAATGATTAAAGTACCCTCCACTTCCATTATCTATAGCATATATTCTTCTGTATTTCATCCCCACCCTAAGTTACAACTTCCCAACCTCATTGATTCTTCTCTCTTTCAGTCACCTCCCCCCCCCCCACACACACACACTTGATTGTCATGTTATTTTCAGGTTCATCTGTTTTATTCCCAAAAACCAAAAGGGCATATACACTGTGTACTCTCAAGGAGGGGAAACCATTCATTGATAAATGGAATTTAACTATTTCATCCTAATTTTGAAATTTCAATTTTAATTATTAATTACATGTACATGATATTGGACTATTAAAACAGTATAGAACCCCTCGCGCTACGACAAAAGTAACTGTAGCACACAATTTTCTTAGTTAATTAAGCTTTCCTTCAAACTCAATCATCTTTCTCGTCCAGAGAGCACAAAAAAGAAACATGAACAACAGAAAGGAAAGTAATATACATGTTACCGTAAAAAACTCATGTAACTTGCACACCACTGTACTTTGCTCAGTTAACTTTTATGGGATTGAAAATGCTAGAAAAAAAACTCTACTATCTGTAAATTTTGCGTATCAAATTTTTTTAGGGAAAACGATGTCCAGGGAGCCTAAAAAATTGATGTTATAATGGTAGCAATTTTCCCAATGCAAGAAACATTGCCAATAAATGCCTTGACAAACTTGCACAATTCATGTGTTGTAATGAAGAAGGAAATACTATACTAAAATTGCATGTGTGTTTTTTTTCTTTTATGGCCATAGTAAACATGAAACTGTAGTGTAAAATATCTTGTAGATGTCAAAACATTCGGTGGTCCCCGCACTCCGTCAACATGTCAAAAGTCTGAGGATATACACATGGAATAGTTTCAGAAATATTTGAAAAGATCATAATCTAGTTACTTAAAATTATTGCAAGTATAGTCGATGACTTTTGGTGAAGGCCAAAAAGAACGCATTTAGACTGGTTTCCTTTGCCAGACAATTCACTTTGATTAGGCAGCTTGTATTAACGGTGTTGTAGAAGACAGAAAATAACTTACTTTTTGGTGTCTTGTACTGTTCAATCAACATGAACGGGAATTAGGGTGAAAATAAGTCCTCAGGTAGTCTGACCACACAGCTACAGAAGTCCGTCAAGGGTGTAGAATGTTTTACCTGTCGGAGCATCAGTTGTAATGTGGCCCCCCCTTTATCTGTATGTCAGATAAAGCAAACATTGTTATCGTAATCATAAACAATATTCTAGGCCATCTACAAAACAGAATCAATGACCCCACCATTGAATGGATCAGTCAAACTTGGAAGAGGGATCAATGGTACACAAGTTTCTCTTCCTTTCATCTATATTCAAATCAATCAATTTATTAAACTTAATTCAAAATGTCAGTAACAAACTTCAAGATTAGAGACATATTTCTTATAAAATTGATATTTTTTTACAAAAAAAGAATGCAAAACAATACCTATCAAAATCCAAGTCTGTAAGCAATGAATTTTAAACTGATCAAGCAAATATAGCCAAAGTAACACGACTAGGTTTGATGGGTAAACTGGTAATATAGCCAAAGTACATGACTAGGTTTGAAGGGTAACTGGATATAGTCAAAGTACATGACTAGTTTTGATGGGTAACTGGTATATAGTCCAAAGTACATGACTAGGTTTTGAGGGTTAATTGGATATATAGCCAAAGTACACGACTAGGTTTGATGGGTAAGCTGGTATATAGCTCAAAGTACAACGCCTAGGTTGATGGGGTAACTGTAAATAGCGCAGTACACCGACTAGGTTTGATGGGTAACTGGTATATAGTCAAAGTACATGGACTTAGGTTGCATGGGTAATTGGTTATATAGGCCAAAGTACACGACTAGGTTTGAATGGGATAATCTGGTAATAGCCAAAGTACATAACTTAGGTTTCATGGGTAAACTGGTATATAGCCCAAATACATGGACTATGGTTTTGATGGGTAATTGGTATAATAGCCAAAGTACATGACTAGGTTTGCTGGGTAACTGGTATATAGCCAAAGTACATGACTAGGTTTCATGGGTTAACGTGGTATTATAGCCAAAGTACAAGGACTAGGTTCAAGGGTTAACTGGTATATAGCCAAAGTACACGCTAGGTTTCAAGGGTAACTGGTATATAGCCAAAGTACACCAACAGGTTTGATGGGTAACTGGTATATGCCAAGAACATGACTTGTATTCAAAGGGGGTGCCTGGGTATATAGCAAAAAACCGCTAAGTTTCAAGGGGGGTAATTGGTATATAGCCAAAGTACAAGACTAGGTTTCAAGGGTAACTGGTATATAGCCAAAGTACACAACTAGGTTTGATGGGTAACTGGTATATAGCCAAAGAACATGACTAGGTTTCAAGGGGGTGCTGGTATAATAGGCCAAGTACACGACTAAGGTTCAACGGGGTAATGGGTATATAGTCCAAGTAACAAGACTAAGGTTTTCAGGGTAATGCTGGTATATAGCCAAAGTACACAACTAGGTTTGATGGGTAACTGGTATATAGCCAAAGAACATGACTAGGTTTCAAGGGGGTAATTGGTATATAGCCAAAGTACAAGACTAGGTTTCAAGGGTAACTGGTATATAGCCAAAGTACAAGACTAGGTTTCAAGGGTAACTGGTATATAGTCAAAGTACATGACTAGGTTTGATGGGTAACTGGTATATAGTCCAAAGTACATGACCTAGGTTGATGGGTCTGGTATATAGTCAAAGTACATGACTAGCGTTTGATGGGTATTTGGTATTATAGCCAACAGTAACACGACTAGGTTTTGGATGGGGTAAACGGATATATAGCCAAGTACCGACTAGGGTTGATGGGTTGGTATATAGTCGAAGTTACACAACTAGGTTTGATGGAGGTAACTGCGTATATAGCCAAGAACATGACTAGGTTCATCAAAGGGTGCTGGTATATAGCCAAAGTACACGACTAGGTTTCAAGGGGGTAAATTGCGTATATAGCCAAAGTACAAGACTATGGTTTCCAAGGTAACTGTGTAATATTAGCCAAGTACACAACTAGGTTTGCATGGGTAACTTGGTATTATAGCCAAAAGAACATGACTAGCGTTTCAAGGGGGGTGCCTGGTATATAGCCAGTACACGACTAGGTTTTCAAGGGGTAATTGGTATTATAGCCAAGTACAAGACTAGTGTTTCAGGTAAACTGGTAATGCCCAAAGTACAAGACTAGGTTTCAAGGTAACTGGTATATAGTCAAAGTACGATTGACTTTGGTTTGATGGGTAACTGGTATATAGTCAAAGTACATGACTAGGTTTGATGGGTAACTGGTATATAGTCAAAGTACATGACTAGGTTTGATGGGTAATTGGTATATAGCCAAAGTTACAAACGACTAGGTTGATGAGTAAGCTGGTATATAGTACCGCAGGATAACTGATACACGATACAGACTAGGTTATGAACTGGAATTGTGAATACTATTAGGTTTTTGGTGGGGGTAGTATAGCCAAAGGTACACGACTAGGTTTGAATGAGTAAACTTGGTAAATAGCCAAAGTACATGACAGTTTCATGGGTAACTGGGTATATAGCCAAAGTACATGACTAGGTCATGGGTAATTGGTATATAGCCAAAGTACCATGACTAAGGTTTGATGGGTAACTGTATATAGCCAAAGTACATGACTAGGTTTCATGTGGTTAACTGCGTATATAGCCAAAGTACCAAGGACTAGGTTTTCAAGGGTAACTGGTATATAGGCCAAAGTACACGACTAGGTTTTCAGAGGGTGTAAACTGGTATATAGCCAAAGTACACAACTAGGTTTGGATGGGTAACTGTTATTAGCCAAAGAACATGACCTAGGTTTCAAGGGGGCCCTGGTATAGCAGAGGACTCCACATAATCGAATAACCCGTTATTCGAATATTCGGTCATATTGCATAAAATTCTGCGGGTCCCGATTTTTTCTTCTTTTATCTTTGTTTTTCAACTCCGTGTATTTGCATAGACTTTTACATGGACTCCGGTTTATTTGAATAAAAATATTTGGGAAAATCTAAAATATAAAATCGAATATTTTCAATTTTGCAATATTTTTTAGCGAAAATTCGCCGATATATGTTTCCAGAATACTTCGCTTTTACTACAAAAAATCATCCTGGTTAACAGATTAACGTTATAGTTATGGCTTGTTTTTTATGCGTGAATCTGCGAAGGTATTCGACGCTGTTACGATTTACATCACAAGCGGTTTGATCAAACTTTTAAGTATATTCACTGACTCAAACATCAATTAAAGCATTTTGCACTTTCAAAATATGGTTTATTTATTAACGTAACGTACCTAGTTCGCGTATCGGGTTGGAGAAACGCATGCTTCCTTACAACACAATCGCCATTCATGAGTAGTTCTCGTTCAACCAGAGTCTTGTGAACTAACGACAGACATGGCGTAATCAAGGTCTCGTTGAACGAGACATAAAAGATGCAAAGTCGGGCGTCATGAACTACCGCAAGTTTCGTTACAGTACTGTAAGCTTAGGGATACAAAGATACTTGCTACGTAAATTGTTTCATTGCTACTTGAATATGCATTAATTTCTGAAAATGTTATCAAAGCTATTCGCCGTATAGAATCAACAATACAGGGAGAATTTCTCAAAAGACATTTAGGTCGACGTGAACGCATGGCTTCATCACCTGCCGCCATTTCGAATTCATATGCAACATGTGTAAAAGCAAACACTACTAGTTGGATCGGCCACTTTGAAGTTTAATCACGATCGTAAGTTTCATTTTGTCAGGCAAATGTACGTTAATTTGTTTATTATTTAGGTTCAGAATTGTATACATAAATCCAATCCTGTTTAGTAGAATCTAAACTGCATTTTGATATTGAATCGTTTATGCTTTTCTCAAATATTCACGTGTCGATCTACCGTAAACAAAGAAATTAATATTGGAATTTTTTTGTTTATTAAATAATTAAAAATCGATTTCAACTTCGAAAATTAATTACTTGTGGTTCGTTTAAAGTGTAATTAATTACATATTTAATCATAAGTAAACGAAAAACGATATCTATTTGCCTATTTTACATACAAAAATATGTGTGGGGTCAAACGGTTAAGGTGAAAATGTCATCTCCGCCTATTTCGATACTCCGGTTTATTTGCATATTTTCTTCTGGAAATGACCTATGCAAATAAGCGGAATCCTCTGTATAGCCAAAGTACACGACTAGGTTTCAAGGGGGTAATTGGTATATAGCCAAAGTACAAGACTAGGTTTCAAGGGTAACTGGTATATAGCCAAAGTACACGACTAGGTTTCAAGGGTAACTGGTATATAGCCAAAGTACACAACTAGGTTTGATGGGTAACTGGTATATAGCCGAAGAACATGACTAGGTTTCAAGGGGGTGCCTGGTATATAACCAAAGTACACGCCTAGGTTTCAAGGGAGTAATTGGTATATAGCCAAAGTACAAGACTAGGTTTCAAGGGTAACTGGTATATAGCCAAAGTACAAGACTAGGTTTCAAGGGTAACTGGTATATAGGTCAAAGTCTATTGAACTGGTTTGATGGGTAAACTTGGTATATAGTCAAAGTACATGACTAGGTTTGATGGGTAACTGGTATATAGTCTCAACAGTTACATTGACTAGGTTTGATGGGTAAATTGGTATATAGCCCAAAGTACACGACTAGGTTTTGATGGGTAACTTTGGTATTAGCCAAAGTAACAAGACTAGGTTTGATGGGTAACTGGTATATAGTCAAAGTAACAGACTAGGTTTGATGGGTAACTGGTATATAGCCAAAGTACAATAGCAAGTTTAATGGGTAACTGGTATATCCTTTCAATGGCCGGCAGGATACGAACTTGACTCAATTTTAATAGGTAGGTTTACAACAAATGCCATCTATGAAAGCAGTTGCATCTAAATTTCGTTTTGATGCCAATTTTCACGATGATATCAAACAGTACTACACTAACAAACAAGCTAAAACAGTCACCGGAAGACCCCCCTAAAATGTCACCAATGCACGGGGTCATGGGAGGCAGAACCATGCACGTGGGACCTTTTTTTTTTTTTTTTTTTGAAAATTGGTGCTATTTTCACTTCCTTTTCCCTTCTCTCTATTTTTCTCTTACTTTGATATCTCTTCATATCGTTTAAGACCATCTGCATGTCTGTATCTTGATAATTAAGCTCATAACGACAGGTTTCCGGCACACACTAAAATACTGGATTTCAGACCTCAATTTTCGACTTATTTGGGCATGTTCAAAGGTGATTTGTGACGTCACTAATTGCAATGAGCCGAATCGATATTTGACATGCTACATGTGCGGAATATGGAAAATCTCCCGGTTTTCGAATCAAAATCATAAACAAGAGGCCCAGAGGGCCTGTATCGCTCACCTGGTTTTGTAATGTCAAGTCATGTTCTGAATACAGGTTCATTGTTTCTTTTCTGAAGGAATTTGAATATTTACCTCTTAGTTTCCCTATTGGGCCCCGCCCCTCCTGGCCCCCGGGGGGTCAGAGCCAAAATTTGTACAAGTTTCTGTTCCCTTTCCCCAAGGATATTTGGTGGCCAAATTTTGGTTACAATTCATGCAGAACTCTAGGACAAGTAGCGATTTTTAGGATTTACCTCTATTTCCCCTATTGGGCCCCGCCCCTCCTGCCCCTGGGGGTCAAGAGCCAAAATTAATACAAGTTCTTTCTCCCTTCCCCCAAGGATGTTTGTGGCCAATTTTGTTACAGTCCATGCAGAACTCTGGGACAGGTAGCGATTTATAGGATTTACCTCTATTTCCCCCCTATTGGCCCCCCCCCTCCTGCCCCCAGGGGGTCAGAGCCCAAATTTATACAAGTTCTGTTTCCCCTTCCCT
>SAYR01050574.1:372427-384595 GCA_004382745.1 Argopecten irradians irradians
TGTCCTAGAGTTCTGCATGGACTGTAACCAAATTTGGCCACAAACATCCTTGGGGGAAGGGAGAAAGAACTTGTATTAATTTTGGCTCTGACCCCCCAGGGGCAGGAGGGGCGGGGCCCAATAGGGAAATAAGAGGTAAATATTCAAATTCCTTCAGAAAAGAAACAATGAACCTGTATTCAGAACATGACTTGACATTACAAACCAGGTGAGCGATACAGGCCCTCTGGGCCTCTTGTTATGATTTTGATTCGAAAACCGGGAGATTTTCCATATTCCGCACATGTAGCATGTCAATATCGATTCGGTCATTGCATTAGTGACGTCACAAATCACCTTTGAACATGCCCAAATAAGTCGAAAATTGAGGTCTGAAATCCAGATTTTAGTGTGTGCCCGGAAACCTGTCGTTATGAGCTTAATTATCAAGATACAGACATGCAGATGGTCTTAAACGATAGAAGAGATATCAAAGTAAGAGAAAATAGAGAGAAAGGGAAAAGGAAGTGGAAAATAGCACCAATTTCAAAAAAAAAAAAAAAAAGTCCCACGTGCAGGTTTCTGCCTCCCATGACCCGTGCATGGTGACATTTAGGGGGCTTCCGGTGACTGTTTTAGCTTGTTTGTAGTGTGTACTGTTTGTTATCATCGTGAAAATGGCATCAAACCGAAATCTAGATGCAAACTGCTTTCATAGATGGCATTTGTTGTAACCTACTATTAAAATTGAGTCAAGTTCGAATCCTGCCGGCCATTGAAAGGATATACCAGTTACCCATTAAACCTTGTATTGTACTTTGGCTATATACCAGTTACCCATCAAACCTAGTCATGTACTTTGGCTATATACCAGTTACCCATCAAACCTAGTCGTGTACTTTGGCTATATTTGCTTGATCAGTAAAATTCATTGCTTACAGACTTGGATTTTGATAGTTTGTTTGCATTTTTTTGTATAAAATATCAATTTATAAGAAATATGTCTCTAATCTGAAGTTTGTTACTGACATTTTGGAATTAAGTTTAAAATTGATTGATTTGAATATAGATAGGGAAAGGAAGAGAAACTTTGTGTACATTGATCCCTCTTCCAGTTGACTGATCCATTCAATGGTGGGCGTCATTGATTCTGTTTTGTAGATGGCCTAGAATATTGTTATGATTACGATACAATGTTTGCTTTATCTGACATACAGATAAGGTGCCACATACAACTGATGCTCCGACAGGTAAAACATTCTACAACCTTGACGACTCTGTAGCTGTGTGGTCAGACTACCTGAGGACTTATTTTCACCCTAAATCCGTTCATGTGATTGAACAGTACAGACACAAAAAGTAAGTTATTTCTGTCTTCTACACACCTGTTAATACAGCTGCTAATCAAAGTGAATTGTCGGGCAAAGGAAACCAGTCTAAATGCGTTCTTTGGCCTTCCAAAAGTCATCGCATACTTGCTATAATTTTAAGTAACTAGATTATGATCTTTTCAAATATTTCTGATAACTATTCATGTGTAATATCTCAAGACTTTGACATGTGAACGGAGTGCGGGGGACCACCGATGTTTTGGACATCTACAAGATATTTTACACACAGTTTCATGTTACTATGGCCAATAAAAGAAAAAAAACACAATGCAATTTTAGTATATTATTTCTTCTTCATACAACACTTGATTGTGCAAGTTGTCAAGCATTTATTGGCAATGTTTTGCATTGAAATTGCTACATTTATACATCAATTTTTTGGCTCCCTGGACATCGTTTTCCCTAAAAAAATTTGATACGCAAAATTTACAGATAGTAGAGTTTTTTTCAGCATTTTCATCCCAAAAAAGTAACTGAGCAAAGTACAGTGGTGTGCAAGTTACATGAGTTTTTACGGTACATGTATATTACTTTCCTTTTCTGTTGTTTCATGTTCTTTTTTGTGCTCTGGAGAGAAAGATGATTGAGTTTGAAGGAAAGTAATTAACTAAGAGAAATGTGTGCTACAGTACTTTGTCTGTAGCCGAGGGGTTCTATACTGTTTTAATAGTCCAATATCATGTACATGTAATTAATAATTAAATTGAAAATTTCAAAATTAGGATGAAATAGTAAATTCCATTTATCAATGAAATGGTCCCCTCCTTTGAGAGTACACAGTGTATATGCCCTTTTTGGTTTTTGGGAATAAACAGATGAACCTGAAAATAACATGACAATCAAGTGTGTGTGTGTGGGGGGGGGGGGGGTGACTGAAAGATAGAAGAATCATGAGGTTGGGAAGTTGTAACTTGGGTGGGGGATGAAATACAGAAGAAATATAGCTATAGATAAATGGAAGTGGAAGGGTACTTTATCATTGATCTTTTTATTGCATTTGCATGGGGTTTACTTGAAATACATGCATGTGCTTAATATAAAATGCAATGCATTGAATCTGCAGCTCATACATTATCCGCGGCATGTAACAAAAGTGACCTATTCTAATGGTCTTTTGTCCGTCGTCGTGCGTCGTCCGTCGTGCGTCGTCGGTCGTATGGCGATAAACAATTTACTTTTTCGACTTCTTCTCCAAAACTACTGAATCAAAATTGTGAATTATAAGGTCCCAGCCCTCCAGGGACCTCAAGTTTACTATAGTTTATACAGGGAAAAGACATTTTTGAGCATTATTTGGTCATTTGTAATAGGAAATAAGTCAAATGTTGTCAGAATTATCAGTATGAGAAGGCCATTGAATCCTATTAACAATTTTTCCACGACTGACCCCCAGGGGCCTGAGGGGTGGGGCCAAAAGGGGCTAAATAGTCTAAAACTTCAAAAATCTTCTTCTGAAATTCCAGAAATGGTAGAATCAAATACTCTTCATAGATTGAAAGGTCTTGAGGTCCTTTACAAAAATTGTGAATTACATGACCCTGGGGTCTCACGTTCCCCCCTAGGGAGGGGGTCAAGTTTGCTATAGTTTATATAGGGAAAATACATTTTTGAGCATTATTTGGTCATTTGTAATAGGAAATAAGTCAAATGTTGTCAGAATTATCAGTATGAGATGGATATTGAATCCTATTTACAATTTTTCCACGACTGACCCCCAGGGCCTGAGGGGTGGGGCCAAAAGGGGTCAAATAGGCTAAAACTTCAAAAATCTTCCTTCTGAAATTCCAGAAATGGTAGAATCAAATACTCTTCATAGATTGAAACGTCTTGAGGTCCTTTACAAAAATTGTGAATTATATGACCCTGGAGTCACACGTTCCCCCCTTGGGAGGGGGTAAAGTTTACTATAGTTTATACAGGGAAAAGACATTTTTGAGCATTATTTGGTCATTTGTAATAGGAAATAAGTCAAATGTTGTCAGAGTTATCAGTATGAGATGGATATTGAATCCTATTAACAATTTTTCCACGACTGACGCCCAGGGGCTGTAGGGGTGGGGCCAAAAGGGGCCAAATAGTCTAAAACTTCAAAAATCTTCTTCTGAAATTCCAGAAATGGTAGAATCAAATACTCTTTATAGATTAATAGGTCTTGAGGTCCTTTACAAAAATTATGAATTATATGACCCTGGGGTCTTACGTTCCCCCCTGGGGAGGGGGTCAAGTTTACTATAGTTTATACAGGGAAAAGACATTTTGGAGCATTATTTGGTCATTTGTAATAGGAAATAAGTCAAATGTTGTCAGAATTATCAGTATGAGAAGGCCATTGAATCCTATTAACAATTTTTCCACGACTGACCCCAAGGAGCCTGAGAGGTGGGGCCAAAAGGTGACAAATAGGCTAAAACTTCAAAAATCTTCTGAAATTCCAGAAATGGTAGAATCAAATACTCTTCATAGATTGAAAGGTCTTGAGGTCCTTTACAAAAATTGTGAATTATATGACCCTGGGGTCTCACGTTCCCCCCTGGGAAGGGGGGTCAAGTTTACTATAGTTTATATAGGGAAAACACATTTTTAGGTCATCTGACCCAAAGGGTCAGGATGACCTATAGTCATCATGCACCGTCTGTCGTCGTCCGCCGTCCGCTGTCCGCCGTGCGTAAACTTTTCATTCAAACAACTTCTTCTCAATAACCATAAGGCCCAAAGTACTCATATTTGGCCTGTAGCATACTGGGATGAAGGGCTATCAAAGTTATGAAAATAAATGACCTTGACTTACTTTCAAGGTCACAGGGGTCAAATAGGCTAAAATCTTTGAACGACTTCTTTTAACTAACCAAAAGGTCCAGGGTACTCATATTTGGCATGTAGCATGCTGGGATGAAGAGCTACCAAAGTTGTGAAAATTAATGACCTTGACATATTGTCAAGGTCACCGGGGGTCAAATAGGCTAAAATCTTTTGAACGACTTCTTCTAACTAACCAAAAGGTCCAGGGTACTCATACTTGGCCTGTAGCATGCTGGGATGAAGGACTACCAAAGTTGTGAAAATTGATGAGCTTGACCTACTTTCAAGGTCACAGGGGTCAAATTGGCTTAAATCTTTGAACAACTTCTTCTAGCTAACCAAAAGGTCCAGGGTACTCATATTTGAACTGTAGCATGCTGTGATGAAGGGCTACAAAAGTTGTGAAACTTAATGACCTTGACGTATTGTCAAGGTCACCGGGGGTCAAATAGGCTAAAATCTTTGAACGACTTCTTCTAACTAACCAAAAGATCCAGGGTACTCATATTTGGCCTGTAGCATGCTGGGATGAAGGGCTACCAAAGTTGTGAAAATTAATGACCTTGACATATTGCCAAGGTCACCGGGGGTCAAATAGGCTAAAATCTTTGAACGACTTCTTCTAACTAACCGAAAGGTCCAGGGTACTCATATTTAGCCTGTAGCATTCTGGGATGAAGGGCTATCAAAGTTGTGAAAATTGATGAGCTTGACTTACTTTCAAGGTCACAGGGGTCAAATTGGCTTAAATCTTTGAACGACTTCTTCTAACTAACAAAAAGGTCTAGGGTACTCATATTTGAACTGTAGCATGCTGTGATGAAGGGCTACAAAAGTTGTGAAACTTAATGACCTTGACGTATTGTCAAGGTCACCGGGGGTCAAATAGGCTAAAATCTTTGAACGACTTCTTCTAACTAACCAAAAGATCCAGGATACTCATATTTGGCCTGTAGCATGCTGGGATGAAGGGCTACTAAAGTTGTGAAAATTAATGACCTTGACCCGTATTGTCAAGGTCACCGGGGGTCAAATAGGCTAAAATCTTTGAACGACTTCTTCTACCTAACCAAAAGGTCCAGGGTACTCATATTTGGCCTGTAGCATACTGGGATGAAGGGCTATCAAAGTTGTGAAAATAAATGACCTTGACTTACTTTCAATTTCACAGGGGTCAAATTTGCTTAAATCTTTGAACGACTTCTTCTAACTAACCAAAAGGTCCAGGGTACTCATATTTGAACTGTAGCATGCTGGGATGAAGGGCTACAAAAGTTTGGAAACTTAATGACCTTGACATATTGTCAAGGTCACCGGGGGTCAAATAGGCTAAAATCTTTGAACGACTTCTTCTAACTAACCAAAAGATCCAGGGTACTCATATTTGGCCTGTAGCATGCTGGGATGAAGGGCTACAAAAGTTGTGAAAATTAATGACCTTGACCGGTATTGTCAAGGTCACCGGGGGTCAAATAGGCTAAAATCTTTGAACGACTTCTTCTAACTAACCAAAAGGTCCAGGGTACTCATATTTGGCCTGTAGCATGCTGGGATGAAGGGCTACCAAATTTGTGAAAATTTATGACCTTGACCTACTTTCAAGTTCATGGGAGTCAAATAGACTAAAATCTTTTAATGACTTTTTCTAACTAACCGAAAGGTTCAAGGTACTCATATTTTGCCTGTAGCATGCTGGGATGAAGGGCTACCAAAGTTGTGAAAATTGATGACCTTGACGTTCTTTCAAGGTCACAGGGGTCAAATAGGCTAAATTCTTTGAACGATTTTTGTTAACTAACCCAAAAGTCCAGGATACTCATATTTTGCTTGTGGCATGCTGGGATGAAAGGTTACCATAGTTTTAAAAATGAATGACATTGACCTTTTTTCAAGGTCACAGTGGTCAATTAAGCTAAAATCTTTTAACTACACCTTTTAATTAGCCGAAAGGTCCAGGGTATTCATATTTAGTCAATAGCATGCTGAGATAAAGGGCTATCAAAGTTGTGGAAATTAATGACCTTGACCTACTTTCAAGGTCACGAGAGTCAAATATTCCAAAATCTTGAATTTTGAAATTCTTCTCAAGTTCTACCAGTGTGATTAAGCTGAAACCTGCATGAAATGCAGGTGACATGGTCCCGACCTAGTCAGTGTTGTTATATGTTATGTCGATCCAAAATCCAAGATGGCTGCCACAGATGATCCAAGATGGCTGCCACAGATGCCATCTTGAAAACACATTTGAACTTCTTCTCAAGTTCTACCAGTGCAATTTAACTGAAACTTGAAACATGAAATGCGACTGATATGATCTTGTCAAAGTGTTGTTATACCTCTGGTTGATCCCAGATTGAAGATGGCTACCATGACACCATATCTAATTATTTTACTATACAGCTATTGCCAAGATAGTCAGATGACCGTTAAGGCCCTTGGGCCTCTTGTTGAGCATTATTAGCTCACCTGGTCCGACTTCTTCTCCATAACCGCTGGTCGGATTTCAACAAAATTTGACTGCTAGCATCCTTATGGGCTACTAACTGAAAATTGTACAAATGATGGGGCTGACCCTCCAGGGGCCTGAGGGGCGGGGCCAAAAGTGGTCAATTTGGCTATTTCCATATAAACGATTTCTTCTCTGAACCTAAGCACGGAATAGCATCCATAATGCAATTTTGAAGCATCCTTATAGCGGTGGGGATTCAAAAATTGTAACAAATGATGGGGCGACCCCCTGGGGCCTGAGGGGCGGGGTCAAAAGGGGTCAATTGCTATTTCTATATAAACGATTTCTTTCTCTGAAACTAAGCATGGAATAGCATCCATAATGCAATTGTAGCATCCTTATAGGGTGGGGATTCAAAATTGTACAAATGATGGGGCTGACCCCCTGGGGGCATGAGGGGCGGGGTAAAAGGGGTCAATTTGGCTATTTTCCATATAAACGACTTCTTCTCTGAAACTAAGCATGGAATAGCATTCCATAATGCAATTGTAGCATCCTTTAATAGGGTGGGGATTCCAAAATTGTACAAGTGATGGGCTGACCTCCTGGGGGCCTGAGGGGCAGGGTCAAAAAAGGGGTCAATTTGGTATTCCCTTTTAACGACTTCTTCTCTGAAACTAAGCATGGAATAGCAATCCATAAATGCAATTGTAGCATCCTTATAGGGTCGGGGATTCAAAATTGTACAAAATGATGAGGCTGAACCCCCAGGAGCCTGAGTGTGGGGCCAAAAGGGGTCAAATTTGGCTTTTTCCATTTAAACGACTTCTTCTCTGAAAGAAAGCATGGGATAGTACCCATAAAGCAATGGTAGCATCCTTATTGGGTGGGGATTCAAAATTGGTACAAATGATGGGGCTGACCTCCTGGGGGCCTGAGGGGCCGGATCAAAAGGGTCAATTGGCTATTTCCCTTTAAAACGACTTTCTTCTTTGAAAACTAAGCATGGAATAGCATCCATTAATGCAATTTTAGCAATCCTTATAGGTGGGGATTCAAAATTGTACATAATGATGGGGCTGACCCCTGGGGGCCTGAGGGCGGGGTCAAAAGGGGTCAATTCGGCTAATTTCTATATAAACGACTTCTTCTCTGAAACTAAAGCATGGAATAGCATCCATAATGCAATTTGTAGCATCCTTATAGGGGAGATTCAAATTGTTACAAAATGATGGGGCTGACCCCCTGGGGGCATGAGGGGCGGGGTAAAAGGGTCAATTTGGCTATTTCCATATAAACGACTTCTTCTCTGAAACTAAGCATGGAATAGCATCCATAATGCAATTGTAGCATCCTTATAGGGTGGGGATTCAAAATTGTACAAATGATGGGGCTGACCTCCTGGGGGCCTGAGGGGCGGGGTCAAAAGGGGTCAATTTGGCTATTTCCCTTTTAACGACTTCTTCTCTGAAACTAAGCATGGAATAGCATCCATAATGCAATTGTAGCATCCTTATTAGGCGGGGAATTCAAAATTGTACAAATGATGAGGCTGACCCCCAGGAGCCTGAGGTGTGGGGCCAAAAGGGGTCAATTTGGCTTTTCCATTTTAAACGACTTCTCTCTGAAAGAAAGCATGGGATAGTACCCATAATGCAATGTAGCATCCTTATAGGGTGGGATTCAAAATTGTACAAATGATGGGCTGACCTCCTGGGGGCCGAGGCCGGATCAAAAGGAGTCAATTTGGCTATTTCCCTTTAAGACGACTTCTTCTTTGAAACTAAAGCATGGAATAGCATCCATAATGCAATTTTAGCATCCCTTTATAGGATGGGGATCAAAAAAATTGTACAAATTATGGGGCTGACCCCTGGGCGGCGGGCCTGAGGGCGGGTCAAAAAGGGGTCAATTTTCGCTATTTCTATAATAAACGACTTCTTCTCTAAACTTAAGCATGAAATAGCATCCATAATCAATTGTAGCAATCCTTATAGGGTGGGATTCAAAATTGACAAAATGATGGGGCTGAACCCACTGGGGCATGAGGGCGGGGTCAAAAGGGGTTCAATTTGGCTATTTCCATATAAACGAACTTCTTTATGAAACTAAGCAGTGAATTGCATCCATAATGCAATTGTTGAGCATCCTTATAGGGTGGGATTCCAAAAAATTGTACAAATGATGGGGCTTGTCTTCCTGGGCCTGAGGGCGGGGTCAAAGAGGGTTTCAATTTGCTATTTCCCTTTTAACGACTTCTTCTCTGAAACTAAGCATGGAATAGCATCCATAATGCAATTGTAGCATCCTTATAGGGCGGGGATTCAAAATTGTACAAATGATGAGGCTGACCCCCCAGGAGCCTGAGGTGCGGGGCCAAAAGGGGTCAATTTGGCTTTTTCCATTTAAACGACTTCTTCTCTGAAAGAAAGCATGGGATAGTACCCATAATGCAATGGTAGCATCCTTATAGGGTGGGGATTCAAAATTGTACAAATGATGGGGCTGACCTCCTGGGGGCCTGAGGGGCCGGATCAAAAGGGGTCAATTTGGCTATTTCCCTTTAAACGAACTTCTTCTTTGAAACTAAGCATGGAATAGCATCCATAATGCAATTGTAGCATCCTTATAGGGTGGGGATTCAAAATTGTACAAATGATGGTGCTACTTGTCCTAGAGTTCTGCATGGATTGTAACGAAATTTGGCCACAAACATCCTTGGGAGAAGGGGAACAGGACTTGTATAAATTTTGGCTCTGACCCCCCCGGGGGAAGGAGGGGCGGGGCCCAATTTGGAAAATAGAGGTAAATTCTATAAATCGCTACTTGTCCTAGAGTTCTGCATGGATTGTAACCAAATTTGGCCACAAACATCCTTGGGGGAAGGGGAACAGAACTTGTATAAATTTTGGCTCTGACCCCCCAGAGGCAGGAAGGGCGGGGCCCATTAGGGAAAATAGAGGCAAATCCTATAAAATCGCTACTAGTCCTAGAGTTCTGCATGGATTATGACCAAATCTGGCCACAAACGTCCTTGGGGGGAGGGGAACAGAACTTGTATAAATTTTGGCTCTGACCCCCCGGGGGAAGGAGGGGCAAGGCCCAATATGGAAAATAGAGGTAAATCCTATAAATCGCTACTGGTCCTAGAGTTCTGCATGATTGTGATCAAATTTGGCCACAAACATCCTTGGGGGGAGGGGAACAGAACTTTTCTAAATTTGGCTCTGACCCCCTGGGGGAAGGAGGTGCAGGGCCCAATAGGGGAAACAGAGATAAATGCTATAAATCGCTACTTGTCCTAGAGTTCTGCATGGATTGTAACCAAATTTGGCAACAAACATCCTGGGGGGAAAGGGAACAGAACTTGTATAAATTTTGGCTTTGACCCCCTCGGGGAAAGGAGGGGAGGGGCCCATAAGGGGAAATAGATGTAAATCCTATAAATCGCTACTTGTCCAAGAGTTCTGCATGGATTTTAACCAAATTTGGTCACAAACGTCCTTGGGAGAAGGGGAACAGAAGTTGTATAAATTTTGGCTCTGACCCCTAAGGTGCAGAAGGGGCGGGGCCCAATAGGGGAATTAGAGGTAAATCCTATCAATCGCTACTTGTCCTAAAATTCTGCATGGATTGTGACCAAATTTGTCCACAAACATTCTTGGGGGAAGGGGGACAGAACTTGTATAAATTTTGGCTCTGACCCCCTGGGGGCAGGAGGGGTGGGGCCCAATAGGGGAATTAGATGTAAATATTCAAATTCCTTCAGAAAAGAAACAATGAACTTGTATTCAGAGCATTACTTGGCATTACAAACCAGGTGAGCGATACAGGCCCTCTGGGCCTCTTGTTTCATTCTGTGTCCGAACTCAGGTGACCGCTAAGGCCCATGAGCCTCTTGTTTGGTAATAGTCTGGTTGATTTTGGAGCAACTTTGAATTCATATATAGGTAATTACATCAAAGCACACATGTGAAAGGACCGAAATCATTTGGTGCTGTATATTTTTCTTTCTTCCATGTGCAATAGAACTCATCAAAGACGGATGAACATACTACATTTTAGTGTAGGTGTTTGTAATCACTGTTAGTAATAAATTAAATACATGTATGTTCAATGTTCTATTAACACGTAGACAATAAATATTAAAGGATTTGTGCAGTCAAAAATTGATAATTTCAGTTTATGCTGGAAATGGCTTTATTAGCACGTGTAGAAACCTCTCCGTGCCGCGCGCGACGGGAATAACCTGTAAGCCGTCGATATCGAGGTCATAATGTCTGACCGCCCGATAATGCATATTTTCTAGCTCTAAACCGTGTGACGTCATAATAGTCCGTGGCTTATAGCTGTACTTTAACTGATGTGCTATCACTTACATCGATGGTCACAGGAAAAGCCTATCAACGATTTTTTATGATTACTTTTGAGTGAAGTTAATCGTAAAATAGCTTTGGCTCGAATGTAAATAACCAAAAGAGTGAAATTCGATGTTTCAAATACTCTAATTTATGCTCTAATAGCAGGTATCTTCGTGTAATTATGAAAGAAAATCCACACATAAATAAAAGTTTCGGATTGTTCGTCGAGTTGTTCAGCAACGAATAAGCTTTAATTAGATAATATTTTCCTGTTGTCTGTATCTTCGATACATTGTGAATTGCAAAGTTTGTGACTGTAAAATGAAATTTTACGTAACAATTTAAGAAATCCTTGATTAAGCATCAAGGATATGGTGCTTGACGTACGTACTCACCGATGATTGATCATTACAATGTGTTTTGTGTTGCTAACCGAATAAATTGAGATACATTTATTACTATACCGTAAAACGTTTCAACATGTGGTAGAAAGAATTTATTTTTGATATTATAAAAGATTAAAATATTGAGATATTAAGCAAAACAAACTATTTTTTCAGACCGTGCGCTCGCTTTCAATTTTTAATCGATATACAAGTAGATACTCCGATATAAGTTGACTCTTAATGTTGATAAGACAAAAATAATGATTTTCAGAAACGGGGGTAGACAGAGGGAAAATGAATATTGGACTTACAATAATGTTAACATTGATGTAGTCGACGAATTCAATTATCTTGGTATGTTATTTAATTACAATGGTAAATTTAAGAAAACGCAAATTCATGTTGCAAATCAAGATAGAAAAGCTTATTTTTCCATATGTAGTAAGTTGAAAAATCATGCATTTAATATTTCGACTCAGTGTTGTATTTTTAGGTCATCTGACCCCGCCGTCCGCTGTGCGCCGTGCGTTAACTTTTCACATTTTGAACTTCTTCTCAAGTTCTACCATTGCGATTTGTCTGAAACTTGCATGAAATGATCCTGACATGGTCCCGACAAAGTTTTGTTATTTTTCGGGTCTATCTGAAATCCAAGATGCCCGCCAAAGCCGCCATCTTGAAAACACATTTTGAACTTCTTCTCAAGATCTACCAGTGCGATTTGACTGAAACTTGCATGAAATGATCCTGACATGGTCCCGACAAAGTGTTGTTATTTTTCGGGGCGATCCGAAATCCAAGAT
>SAYR01050574.1:388159-409079 GCA_004382745.1 Argopecten irradians irradians
AGATATAGTTGGTCAGTTGGTAGCCATCTTCGATTTGGGATGCACCAGAGATGTAACAAACTTTGTCGGTACCATGGCAGGATCATTTTCATGCAAGTTTCAGCCAATCGCACTGGTGAACTTGAGAAGAAGTTCAAAATGTGTTTTTAAAGAGGGCGGCTGTGGCGGCCATCTTGGTTTTCAAATTGAACCCAAAAAAATAACAACACTTTGTCGGGACCGAATGTCAGGATCATTTCATGCAAGTTTCAGCCAAATTCGCACGGGTAGAACTTGAGAAAGTTTCAAAAATGTATTTTCAAGATGACGGCTTTGGGGCCATCTTGGATTACGGATCGACCCGAAAAATAACACTTTGTCGGGACCGTTGTCAGGATCATTTCATGCCAGTTTCAGCCAAATCGCACCGGTAGAACTTGAGAAGAAGTTCAAAATGTGTTTTCAAGATGGCGGCTGTGGCGGCCATCTTGGAAGCCGCCATCTTGGATTTCGGATCGACCCGAAAAGTAACAACACTTTGTCGGGACTATGTCAGGATCATTTCATGCAAGTTTCAGCCTAATTGCAACGGTAGAACTTGAGAAGAAGTTCAAAATGTATTTTCAAGATGGCGGCTGTGGCGGCCATCTTGGATTTCGGATCGACCCAAAAAGTAACAAGACTTTGTCGGGACCATGGCAGGATCACTTAATGCAAGTTTCAGACAAATCGCACTGGTAGAACTTGAGAAGAAATTCAAAATGTATTTTCAAGAATGGCGGCTGTGGCGGCCATCTTGATTTCGGATCGACCCGAAAATAACACACTTTGTCGGGACCATGGTTCAGGATCATTTCAATGCAAGTTTCAGCCTAGATCGCACAGGTAGAACTTGAGAAGAAGTTCAAAATGTGTTTTCAAGATGGCGGCTTGGCGCCATCGTTGGATTTCGGATCGACCCCGAAAAATAACAACACTTTGTCGGACCATGGCAGGATCATTTCATGCAAGTTTCAGCCAAATCGCACTGGTAAGAACTTGAGGAAGAAGTTCAAAATGTGAAAAGTTAACGCACGGGCGCACGGCGCACGGCGGATGGCGGACGACAACGGACGGAGAAACATGACGACTATAGGTCATCCTGACCCTTCTGGTCAGATGACCTAAAAATCTTGCTCATATTGAATACACCAGTGCTTAGAAAGTTACACTGAATACACTTTTGTATAAATTCCAAAGGTGTTATCATGAATGTAAAAAATGGTGAAAACACCTTTTTAATATATATATATAATTTTTTTTATCCAAAATAAGTTTCCAAATGCCCCCAAAAAACTCTTGATTCATCACACAGGGACCTGGCACGAAATTTTTTACCAACAGACTGAGTATACATATTTATGATACTGTAATTTATATATGTATACTGTTGGTTAAAATTCGTGCCAGGTCCCTGTGATCCATTTCTGATTAATTGAACTTAAGAAACTTGTTTGCTCTTACCTTTGTAGTAATACAATCTAGCAGATTTCTCAAAGTTTCCTAAATCTTCCATCAAAACTTCTGGTTGGCAGTAATAATTCAATAAGTGATCATTACAGGTAAGAAAAAAAATCCTGAAAAGAAGATGAAATATTCATGTCAGATTTGAATTTTTTTACATTACTCTCATTTCAAAAGGCTTGGACATACTAGAGACTGAAAAACAAAATACAGTATGAATAATCTTATTCAGCTTATTGCAGATACATTGGTGTTTTTAATCTGGTCAGGTATTCCATCCATATATATAAAGTCCAGGTACATAATCTCTTAAAATGTTTTAAATTAAAAATAAAATCACCATTCCAGTTTCCATCTGGATAGCAAGACTATTATGGTTCCAATGACTCTAGATCTATTGCCAGACTAAGTGAAGTGACATATATCATACTATAGAATGTCTATTATGTGGTATTAGAGTTGGAAGAAACTCTGGTTACTCTGAGCATCAGGTGCAGATTACATTGTATTTTTATTTTTATCTTTTTTTTTCACAATTTAACTAATGAAATATAATATGTTTTCTTGTACAATAAATCCTCTGGGTATCAATTTCTGTATTCTATAGTAAATAATGAAGAGACAGATCATTGGAGTACATGTTTTGTAAACATTGAACTGAGGGATTGATCCAACTGCGAAATTTGAATACCACCAGGCCTACAAATAATAACATGGTCCATGTACACAGTACTTATACATCTTACCAGTTATACATAAAGATTCTGAAAACCATATATACAATTTTGTATATGCACTGTATATCTACTACCTAATTATTTAATTATTGTTATATACATGTACTCCATTTAGAACAAAATCTGACATGACATAAATGTCTGTGTTTTGCTTCAATTTGGACAAAGACATATCAAACATATACATTGTTAACACCATTTTGCAACTTGAATGTGCAGTAACACTATACATTGTACATCTACATGTAGGGGTGGAAATAGATTGTGACCACAACATATGTACGTTTGTATATTGGTCAAATAATGTTCTAAATCTGTAGAATTTATTTGTAAAATAACAGAGGCCTTTTCATTCATGTAATAATTACTCACACAAACCCATACAACAGATGTTATGGCTATTTTAATGAATTTCACTCTAGAATACTTACTCAACATAAATGTGCCTTGGAATCCTTGGTGCAGTTACAGTATAATTCAGCTGTCAATGTACATTGTATGTTCATAACAACTGTTGTGTAGGCCTGTATCATCAATAACGTTGATATCACTTCAAAGTTTGTTTGTTGAATATCATAATCAGAAGGTTGGTCATATTGTTTTGGTAACTATTTAGGTAAAATGTCCACATACATGTACATCTGCACATGGCCGTGTTGTAAATCGAAAGTGCCTGTCCCGGTCAGGAAATACCCTACTCCTATAAATAGATATCGCTGTCGTCAGCATCATATAATTCTTGTTCTTCGTCAAATATCAAACAATGTTTTAAAATTCATTATTCTAATGATAAATTGAATATGTTTCTTGTGTGAATTTTATCTTATATTTATATCGTTTGAGAAAATCAACTCAGAATAGATGCCCATCTTCATCGCACAGGTGCTTGTTTTGTACCGATGACGTCAACATATTAGAAATTGTACCGGACCGCGATTTCCGTCGAAACTACTAGCTGATTTGAAGAGGCAATCGAAAACTTATTTCGGCATGTAATGAATTACAAATTTGTGTATTTTGACCGGTGGTTTCTCGGCTTTCTTGGTATGTATGGTAAATGGATATTTTGTTTATTTTGTATTAGGATTTTGTCGAAGTTTACTGTGTAGTACACATGGTACTTATTACATGTACTAATGCTACGAGAAAAAATAATGTTAGAACGGATTTCTTTCAATATAATTAGTCACACATAAAATTGACATTATCAACTACAAAATCCGTGAAATACAAGTATTATTTCTTGCTACTTGTTGCATAATTCGAGATGCAATATCGGATCTCCGCTCCGTCAGACACACGACGTCAACAATTTTAAAATGCTCGGAATTAAGTTGGCTTGAATTTTTAACTCATTCAAAGAGGAAAAAGACGATGCCAAATGATTTTTTTCTCAGAACAAAAGTTGTCGGCTATTATCTGTAGTTTTACAGGATGTAAACAGTATCCCGATAGCTCAACAAATAAGGGAGATATTGCGATTTTTCTAACACCGACATGAAAATGCGTAGAAATGCGTAGTTGGGAGTTAAGGGGTTAAAGGAATGTTTAGATACTAGAATTGGAACTAATGATGAGTGGTCAATTAACATTAAAAATGAACTAGCAAAAATTGGATTAGCATACCTCTGGAATGATAGATACGTTGACTGTTATACATTTAATATTATTGAAAATAGAATTAATGAGGTATATAGACAAGAGGTTATCAACAATATAAGTAATACAACACGAGGTATACTGTATAAACATTTAAATGATAATTTTTGTTTACATTTTTATTTAAAGATGCTCCACCGCTGACAAATGGTATTTTTTCACTATCAAAAACAGGAGCAGATGATTTAGTATTTTTCTTCAGTTACAAAAGTTACTTACTTTACACCATTACCACCATTGAAAAGTTTGAGCTTCTAATTTTACTTCAAGTTAAAAATATGAAAAATAATTAATTGCATCCCGAAAAAATTCTGTGTCACTATATCCTATATGGAAGGAAGTACTGATTGCGCATGCACTAAAGGCGAAATAAATTATTTTATATCATTTTTTGTGTTAATTAGACATATGTATACACGATATAACACCAATTATTGTTCAACTGAGGAATATCATTTATGCTTTGTCGGCGGTGGAGCATCTTTAAGAAAGCCTATTGACACTGTATATAAAAAATGTATAACCAAAATAAGAATTTCGGCACACAATCTGAATATTGAAAAGGGTAGAAAACAAAATATCCCACGAGAGAATAGATTGTGTACATGTTGTGATTTAAATGAACTTGAAGATGAATATCACTTTCTATTACAATGTCCATTTTATGTTGATTTAGAGTGAAAAGTATATTAAGAAATATTATTACAGAAGACCAAGTGTTTTTAAATTAGTTAAATTATTAAGCGTTAACAACGTTAAAGAATTACAAAATACTGGTAAATTCATTCATTTTGCTTTTAAGAAAAGGTCTGAAAAGTTAAAAAGTTGAGATATTTGACTGGAACTTTATTATCTATTATATAAATCACTCTCCATCTCTTTTGTTATATCAATTGTATATTATACATGATGTAATTTGTACTTATGGACCATAAGGTCCATGGAATAAAATGAATTGAATTGATATAGATATATAATTAGCCATGCCTTTGGTTTGATGGTTATGTAATACCCGGACCAGGATGTTGTTTACCTGTACACAAAACGCCATTCATCGAACTCACCTGTAATTACCTGGCCGCGGGCAATTTGCTATTCGGTAGACTATTTCGGGTATTTGCTATTGTCTTACTGTCAATCAGGTTAGGACATCCGTTAATTGGATTGTGATTTGAATTATGGAAACCCCGTACATCTATGCTCTAGGGTTTTTATTGTCACCTCCATTTTTAGAATGAAGATATAAAAGCAAATGGAAATAAAATATCCCTGATCATACCTAGGAATATATATATGTCGTACACAGATAAAACAATAGTGGAAGTTGACTTATTCAGAAACAAAAATGGTTCTAAGATCTATTTCAACTAAAGATTTAATCTTAAAAATTATTCCAGTCTAGTACTGTAATTACGGAATCGTGGTATATAGCAATCTTCCGTAATTTCTAAGGTATTAGTAAAAAATCTAAACATGTATTTTCACCGTTTTGAATCTGCATGTATAGTCATACAAGAAGGGTTACAGCATTACCACACTAAATATACTTATTCAAATATCACTAAGTATATTTTTAAAAGGTACAAGATATACATAATGTATCTATTTATAATGTCTGTATACAAGTAATTTCATTTTTCATTTGAACACTTACTTTTTGGATTATAAGATAAATGTTCATTTATTATACTATTAAATCTCGGTATGATATACAAAAGGATCGACAATGAATATACTATTTTAAGGATTTAGTATAATTCTGAAATAATGAATTTAAATTTACACTTATACTGCAATTTAGAAACATATATAAGAAATATCATTGATGTATTTCTGCTTTTTAGTAAACGTTATGGATAAAGTTTCAAAGGCAACAATATAGATATACATATTATTTCGGTATTAGATCGGTACTGTTACTCCAATATCATATAACTGATAACCGTCCAAATTTTATTTTTAATAAAAAACTGTGCCGTGTTTGCATCGTTATGGCAGAAGTTTGAAATAAAAACACAGATTCTAGATATATTCATGCTAAATTTGGGGATTTTACTCGTAAAAAGATAGTGTTACATTATACTGGGTTTTTTTTATTACCCAGAAATGTACACAATATGCTATCTAAATCTCAGTCCAGACTGATCCGAACATCATTTTGATATCGCTATCAAATTGGACTGATATCTAATCTAGAAGCATATGCTTGTTTGAATGTTTGAAATTGTGTAAATGAAATGTTTTGAAACTGAAAATATATACATCATAAAGCTAGAATAACCATTTACTCGAAAAACTCAAATTGTAGATCTAACGTATACGTGTATGTGCTGTATAGATGTATATTACTAGGCTTACCTTGTGTAGCCGCGGACTACTCTGACATCACAAGACCACGTGACCGCCTAGCTCATTATCTCTGAACCGTAGTCGACACTACCCGTAAATCACGACCAAAACCAACCGATAGCGCTAAAAGCTAGGCGATTCGTTGGGTGGGACTTAATTTTTCATTCATCCAAAGATATATTCTGACGTATTATCCAAAAAAAATTTTGGCTGCAAATCCTTTAAGAAATTTGGTTCAGACAAAAAGATTTGTAATATTTCAGATAACTTGCTAGTTTTATGGTTTTATTTATATGTTAAGTCTACTCTCTTGTAAAGTAGAATTTAGAAATCCTAAGACCTGGGTATCTGTATTGTCACATGTAAAATATATTTCCTTATATTTTAAAAGTAATTGAAAAGCTATCTCACAAGCCCTGACAAACAAATGGGCAGGCATGTGGATGCAAGAATTATAATCACTGGATCTTGAGGACTAATATAAACAAATTATACAAAGTTAAACAATGACAAATTATTCCATCATAATTTTATTTAATGATTCCAGTTGTAAGGAACATTTGATAAACTGTTTAAATGTTCATGATCTTCTAGGTCCATATTGGTAAAGTTTACTTTCAAGAGCACTCAAATCAACATTTGTGAGTCTTCATGATGCTAATTATATGTATATGTATTTAATTATATGTATACAGCTGTATATATATACATACACTTGTATACAGGTCCAAAGGATGAACTTTCTGTATTCATGTCACTTACATGCATGGTGCCTGAAAAAAAAGATCCAACAAATTTTTATATCTGTTGTATATAACTAAAATTGAAATGATCAATTTCAAATATATGTAAATGAATGAATGTAGGTTCATTTACAGGTTTTTTAGCTCACAAGGGCCGGTGAGCTTATGTCATGGCGCGGCGTCCATCGTCCGTCCGTCGTCCGTCCGTCGTCCGTCCGTCCGTCCGTCCGTCAACATTTCCTTTAAACCGCTACTAGTCATAGAGTTCTGCATGGATTGTAACCAAATTTGGCCACAAACATCCTTGGGGGAGGGGGAACAGAACTGGTATATATTTTGTCTCTGACCCCCTGGGGGCAAGAGGGGCGGGGCCCAATAGAGGAAATAGAGGTAAATCCTATAAATCGCTACTTGTCCTAGAGTTCTGCATGGATTGTAACCAAAGGAGATGGTACGTTAAGACTCGAATATGGCCGCAAAATTAATTCTCCAGTAAAGAACAGCATATTTTGCCATATAACAGTGAAATACATTTGCTAACACATTACATCCCGAAAATATCCCGCATGTGCCAATTATGTTCACTATGACGTCATCAACATGCTGTTTCCCGCCATTTTTCACAAAAATCCTCGAAAAATCATACTTTTTTAGTGGTTTTCTCTAAAAATGAATGTGGCCGCCTTCGTGGAGCAGAAAGAGATTTTCACACGTTGTATACCATGTATTTACGCATATCCATGCAAAATATAAAGTTGCTCCAAGGTGGCGGCAAAATCCATTTCAAGCCTTTTCTAACCTAAAGATGATGAAATTCTAGCAAAATCTAGCGAGAAGAGGAAAATCATCAATTTGATGACGTCATAGGTGGAGCACATCGTGTACATGGTTATAAAAAGTTATATTTTGATGAATGGCATGTATGAGAGTATTTATTGATGTGAAATTGATGTGGTTCAGAGTTAATATTTTTCGGCCTGAAAAATTAAGGCCAAATACTGGTCCTATCATATCTACTCCTTTGGCCACAAACATCCTTGGAGGAAGGGGAACATAACTTGCATAAATTTTGGCTCAATCTCCCAGAGGCAGGAGGGGCGGGGCCCAATAGGGGAAAGAGGTAAATCTTTTAAATCGCTACTAGTCATAGAGTTCTGAATAGAATGTAACCAAATTTGGCCACAAACATCCTTGGGGGAAGGGGGACAGAACTTGTATAAATTTTGGCTCTGATCCCCCAGGGGCAGGACGGGCGGGGCCCAATAGGGGAAATAGAGGTAAATCCTTTAAATCGCTACTTGTCATAGAGTTCTACATGGATTGTAACCAAATTTGGCCATAAACATCCTTGGGGGAAGGGGAACAGAACTTGTATAAATTTTTGCTCTGACCCTCCAGGGGCAGGAGGGGCGGGGCCCAATAGGGAAATAGAGGTAAATCCTATAAATCGCTACTTGTCCTAGAAATCTGCATGGATTGTAACCAAATTTGGCTGTAAACATCCTTGGGGGAAGGGGAACAGAACTTGTATAAATTTTGGCTCTGACCCCCGGGGGCAGGAGGGGCGGGGCCCAATAGGGGAAATAGAGGTAAATCCTATAAGTCACTACTTGTCCTAGAGTTCTGCATGGATTGTAACCAAATTTGGCCACAAACATCCTTGGGGGAAGGGGGACAGACCTTGTATATATTTTGGCTCTGATCCCCCAGGGGCAGGAGAGGTGGGGCCCAATAGGGTAAATAGAGGTAAATCCTTTAAATCGGCGCTACTTGTCATAGAGTTCTACATGCATTGTAACCAAATTTGGCCATAAACATCCTTGGGGGAAGGGGAACAGAACTTGTATAAATTTTGGCTCTGGTTCCCCAGGGGCAGGAGGGTTGGGCGCAATAGGGGAAATAGAGGTAAATCCTATAAGTCACTACTTGTCCTAGAGTTCTGCATGGATTGTAACCAAATTTGGCCACAAACATCCTTGGGGGAGGGGGACAGAACTTGTATAAATTTTGGCTCTGACCCCCTGGGGGCAGAAGGGGTGGGGCCCAATAGAGGATTTAGAGGTTAATATTAAATTCCTTCAGAAAAGAAACAATGAACCTGTATTCAGAACATTACTTGGCATAACAAACCAGGTGAGCGATACAGGCCCTCTGGGCCTCTTGTTTAGCTCACCTGGCACAAAAGGCAGGTGAGCTTGTCATGGCGCGTCGTCTGTCCGTCAACATTTCATTTAAATCGCTACTAGTCATAGAGTTCTACATGGATTGTAACCAGATTTGGCCACAAACATCCTTGCAGGAAGGGGAACAGAACTTTTATAAATTTTGGCTCTGACCCTCTGGGGGCAGGAGGGGTGGGACCCATTAGGGGAAATAGAGGTAAATCCTATAAATCACTACTTGTCCTAGAGTTCCGCATGGATTGTAACCAAATTTGGCCACAAACGTCCTTGGGGGAAGGGGAACAGAACTTGTATAAATTTTGGGTCTGACCTCCTGGGGGCAGGAGGGGCGGGGCCAAATAGGGAAATAGAGGTAAATCCTATAAATCGCTACTTGTCCTAGAGTTCTGCATTGATTGTAACCATGCAAAGTTGGCCTCATCTTTGGGAGAACAGAACTTGTATAAATTTTAGTTCTGACCCCCAGGGACAGGAGGAGCGGGGCCCAATAGGGGATTTAGAGGTAAATATTCAAATTTCATCAGAAAAGAAACAATGAACCTGTATTCAGAACATTACTTGGCATTACAAACCAGGTGAGTGATACAGGCCTTCTGGGCCTCTTGTTTAAGATAAAACATTTTACAAGTTGTGAATGTCTCACTGATGCATTTGATAGAATCAAATATTGTTTCGACAAAGATACTAAATTAATTATTTAGTTCCAACAAAAATCAGAATAATTATAAATGATACATGGCTGCAGTACATTTCATCTCTGTGAAGTCTGTCATATACAATGTACATGTATACATGAACCAGGTACAGTTGTAATAAAAATAGCAACACTATTTATTCATTATGACGAGAAATAATACTGTATGTGTCCTCCAAAATATATCTTAAGAACAAGCTAAAACCCACATACATGTATGTGTATACCAGAACATAGACAATATCATTTTACCAATTCACCTAAATCCTACATACAATAATGATTATGTTTGTGTAGACCAGAACACCGGTAACCCAAAATGTATTAATCTTGCCGAAGCTTGTTAGAATAATGGCAGAATACTTAATTTTTAACAAGTTTCGGCAGAATTAACATATGTGCTTTTTTATTCAGTGTTAACCCTTAATATTAGGACTTTTCCTTAGAATTCCAATTCGATCAGAAAAATTAAGTATTCTGCCGTTAAATTAAGTATTTTTCTGTCGGCTGTCGGCGCCGTGACGGCCGATTAACAAACCATCAGAGGCTATCAGTTACAAGTACCCACCTTTGTTTACGTGCACGGCTATCTAATGCTACATAGTCGGGGTCAAAATTTTCCGATGCTACAGTGAAATTAACACATTCGGCGATAGAATTGAATATTTCGTCGGTTATATTAATACTTTCTGCGCGAAGATTAACAGATTATCTGTGACGGCCGAGTACACACGGCTTGCACAGGTAAACATTAGGTTTGTGGAACGGGCCAAGCTATCCAATTGTAGACTACCCCTGTGATATTTATGTTTACGTCATGCATGCAAAAAAACTACTTTATTTTTCTCCAAATATACAGTTACTTGCTTTACTCTCGTCATTCTTGCTACCTGGCGAAACATACATTTTTCAACCTTTTTTCAGGAGAGTTCCGACACGAGCGGTAAAATATGAATTACTGTTTGTACTGATGTGAATTGTGTTGATACTAATTAAATGCTGTCCGAGGTTCTTGTTTCAGATATCGTAAGACCAGAGAAGAAGATCGAAGAAAATACCAGGCTGTACGTTATGATGCAAAATTTATCAGCTGAAGAGGATTAATCTTGAAATAAATGAAATTATACAACATAAGTTCATGTTTTAATTTTTACCAATTTCCAATTTGTAAAGCTTGTCTACCCACCTTGTATACATGGCTTCGTTCTGTGATTTAGAAGTTTCTGTCTCTTTATCTTGATTAGTTTGTATTAGATTGATATTCTGTTCCTTGATTTCACCTAAGTTGATAATTTTTCGATTGGTTGTGGCAAGGACGTATATGAGGTGGATAAGTCACACTGGGTTTTGGCAGAAACATATATGTATATGTATATGTATCTGGTTTTGGGCAAGTACGGCGCAGGAGCTTTTGTCTTTGTGCACGGACTGTGACGTTGGGCGATGACTGATTTTCCTTTGATATCCGGCGGCGCAGCCTTTGATGTAGCTTATGGGTGCGAGGGTTACCGTCTTACTTTTACTTAGGTTAGTATATACACGTCCAAATTTGTCAAGCTAACCAGTCACTTCTAGTTGTGTTCAAGTACCTAACACAAATGCGGTCACTCCACGAGCTAGCTTTGGACCACATCAAATCGATATGTTGCATCATCAAGGTCACTATGTCATCACGAAATATTAGCTCTAAAACAGTACGAGACAAATCTTCATGGTCGTGTTAGAAGTCCCCCTTCAAAATTATGAAGATAGACGACTAAGCCCACAGAAAAAAAACGACCCCCAACTGGGCCCCCAGGTCTTGTTACTGAAGTCGGGTGGCTGTCAAGATTCAGTGAGAGAAGTGATGACAAGGGGCGGAGTCAATTAATACCTATCAAGGTACGCTTGTTATGTGATTGGGTAATAGTATTCATGACATAGCCCATGAGGCACGGTGGCATTTTTCATAAAGAATAATGTTCATTTTTCAGACAATTTTAAACATTATAGCCAGTCAGGTTATCTTGAATTGTAATTTTATTTGTAGACTTCTTTCAATTAATTGTACGGATAAACAAAAGATGTAATGTCGTCCACGTGTTCTCACAGCATGTCATCACTCAACTACTGTACTAAACGATACTGATTTAACGGAGCAGTTATTTTAAAAGTAGTATGCAGTTTTGACAAAAACAATAATGTATTCATGGACTTTATGCAGCAGATTTTGGACCTAGAAGATATGACGAATATGGACTCACAATTTGTTTTACCGTGGAAGGAATTTTAGCGCGCATGAAGATATTTATGGATTGTATCGATTGAACACGCAAGGATAAAGTTGTAAATCTACAAAAAAAAAGTACAGCTAAACGATCCATGTCATCTGTTTTAATTATTCTCATTAATTTGGTGTGTTTTGTCGATGTACATGAAACACTAAATGCTTTTGCAACCACTTTTTACCTGATTGTTTATAATCGGCCTGCAGGTTGAATCATTTAGATTGATCAAAGATTGTATAAAACTTGAAATAAAAAAAATGAACAGATGAACTTTGTATATCAAGGATGTATAAAAAGGACCCCATTCAATCTGAAGACCTCATTTATGGAACACCAGCGCAAACCCAGTAATGATACATATTATTTTATACTCGGCCGTTATGTCTTTTGGTCAAGCTCACTTTACAAATTTCTGTACTCTCCATAAAATCCACCGACTTATTGCGTTACGTCTTATATTGTATTGTGTGCTTTTATGGAACTATATTTCTGGTTATACATATTTTTACCGTGAATTGCCTGGTTAATTGTGTATATATATATAATATAAAAAATGAAAATCGATATATCACAAAAATGTTATTTAGCAAGAGGGATATTTAATCCAATCTATCACTAAAATTTCTCTTTTAACCTCATGTTTACGGGCCATGGACAAAGGTTGGCGATTAACCGCCAGCGGCAACTCTGCAAATCACACGCGTGGCCATTCCAACGAAGCCATAACGAAAATTGGCAAAGTCGTACTCAGAAAGTTACTTGAGAACTAATACGGTTGCGTGGCTTGACATGTAGATCGCCGCGGGGTTCTAGCGTGACCAAGACAATGGGGTCATACCTCACGAAAACATGGGGAAAGCCCACCTGTCGTGCTTTTGATTAACAGACTTATCTAACCAGTCTACGGGTACTCTCATTTGTAATTAATCCATGTCACTGCAACTCAGAGGATAGTAGTCGAAGAACATGTACCATAAGTACACATGTACCATAAGTTCGACTACACAACTGTGTGCTAATATTATACAATACTGTTTATTTTATTTAATACTTATCGGAAAACATCGTCGTACGACTCAAAAACCAAAAAGTGTAATTATAGATTCTTTTTAATCTGTTAAAATCTTTCATATATATCTGGGTTTAAAGTAGTGATAAACAAGGACGTGCGTGTCCTGAAAAGTCGTATATTAAAATGTGAAACTTTTTATTTTTTTATTTTGAAATATTACCATTTAGTCTTTATATAAAATGTTTCATAATACGTTGACTTGTATTTTGAAATGAAAAGTTGTTAAATTCTGTTGGTAACTCGATTTGGTTCGCAGTCACTGAAATAAAACACACACATATTACAGTTTACGCGTGGCTGCACACGTGATGACCAGTACTGATAAGTTTGACAGGAACAGAAAGGTTGTCATGGTTCACGCTGGGTGGATGGTTATTTCATGACGGAGAGGGGTGTGTGCGGTCTGTATACATGGGGCGGTGGCATTTGTGTGACATGAGTGAGTCGAGGATGCAGATATTCTTTGATATTTTTAGAAACTGATACTGATTAATAAGTTCATAAAAATCACCAGACCTCAACTGTATAGTATAAAATCTTTGTATTACTCAATGATATGTCGAGCATTTAATTACGCACCTAATTGTTTTCTAAAAGGTATTGTTCATAGGCGGCACTGATTAAAATATACACTTAATTCATTAATATTAAAATATGATACTTATAAATAATACTTGTATATATGTTATCTGTAACTTGATGACTTTTTTGTATGGATAAGCAGTAATAAAATGCAAAGTTTGCAGAGGTATCACTATTTTAATAACTGATCAAATTAAGAACATAGTCTAGATCAGACTGACAGATGTTGTAATGGATTTGATGATCAGATTGATTTCTTACGCAATTACGCGCAAGCGTGATATGGGTCTGATGAAATCCATTGTTAATCGTTGGAAGTTTCAAGTGGGATTACTTCGCTGATACTTCGCTGATGGCGGCCTCGTTGAAAGTGTAAACACTTGTAGAGAGGCATTGATGGTATTCTGGATCTTGGTGGAGATAGGGATTTCCCCCTCCTACACCGGGATTGGCATTCGGGTGTCGACAGATCGGTGAGGGGTTGAAGGTTAACTGTGACCACATCAAAGGAACTCTGTGATTGGTGTTACAAAACGCCATTTATAGGGAAAATATATCAAAGTTTTTCAGGGATGTAAAAAAAAAAAAATCAACACGTGAACAATTTTATTGTCCTCTTCAGCTTTTCAGCAGTTAACACAAGTGATGACGTCAGTTTGGTATTTCCTTCGATCTTCTCTTGTCCTACACTATGATATCTGAAACGAGAACCTCAGGTATACTATATTAATTGAATATCAATGATCTAGAACTACAGAAACGCATTAAATCGCATATCGAAGCCATGTATACAAGGTGGGTAGACAAGCTTTACGAATTGGAAATTGGTGAAAATTAATACATGAACTTATGTCGTATAATTTCATTTATTTCAAGATTAATCTTCTACAGCTGATAAGTTTTGCATCATAACGTCAGCCTAGTATTGTCTTCGATCTTCTCTGGTCTTACGATATCTGAAACGAGAACCTCGGACAGCATTTAGTATCAACACAATTCACATCAGTACAAACAGTAATTCATATTTTACCGCTCGAATCGGAACTCTCCTGAAAAAAGTTGAAAATGCATGTTTCGCCAGGTAGCAAGAATGACGAGAGTAAAGCACGTAACTGTATATTTGGAGAAAAATAAAGTAGTTTTAGTGCATGCATGACGTAAACATAAATATCACAGGGGTAGTCTACAATTGGATAGCTTGGCCCGTTCCACAAACCTAATGTTTACCTGTGCAAGCCGTGTGTACTCGGCCGTCACGGCTCGGCGCGCCCGCTCGATAATTACCAAATATTTAATTCTATCGCCGAATGTGTTAATTTCACTGTAGCATCGGAAAAGTTTGACCCCGACTATGTAGCATTAGATAGTCGTGCACGTAAACAAAGGTGGGTACTTGTAACTGATAGCCTCTGATGGTTTGTTAGTCGGCCGTTACGGCGCCGACAGCCGACAGAAAAATACTTAATTTAATGGCAGAATACTTAATTTTTCTGGTCCTAATATTAAGGGTTAACAATGAATAAAAAAGCACATATGTTAATTCTGCCGAAACTTGTTAAAAATTAAGTATTCTGCCGTTATTCTAACAAGTTTTGGCAAGATTAATACATTTTGGGTTACCAGTGAGAACATATACAGAACTATGATTAACAAATTAAATATCTATAAATATACACACGTAAGTGTATTAATTGACGGGTAGCATAATATTATAGATTAATTGAAACAAATCTTAGCATGGTATTGCACTAGCGGTTGCATTCTAACTGTACATGCATTACGACGGTACATTTTATAAATATACAGGGCATTACCCCTAAAGAGGCCACACGAAAGAACCGCTATTTACCCTAGGCTTATGTTTTACATGATTGGGGAACAGGTATGAAACATGAGACCATATGTGACCACTCGTTCATGAAAAAATATTGCTAGGGACTATAATTACTTAATAATCAAAATAAAATAAAACTCACTATCAGCTGAGCAGGGAGTAGAACTGTCTACCGGGTAGTAGGTACAGTAGTGTTGTGGATCTGCATGCTCGTTTGAACTGTTCTCTTCACTATAACAAGTTGTATTAACACTCTCCATGCGTCGTAATGTTTACCGAGTCGTATGTTGGTATTGTCGCTACTCCATTGCCTTTCCTTTCGCATTTTAGGGGAGTCAGTTGTTTTGGTGGAAACCTTTTGGTTCAAAACTGCAGTAGCCATGTTTTGTTTACTACGGAGATGTTTCGCATGCGTTAAGATTTAACTGCACTGATAGTCGGCCGGGAAGACATATTAGGATTCCATTAATATATATTAATTTCTTCCCATACAGAGCGATTTTGATGGGAAATTTATTTTTCAATTTCATAAGAAATTATACTGGATATATTAACACCATTTTCTTTAAATCGCTATTAGTCATAGAGCTTTTTATGGTATTTAACCAAATTCAGCCAAAAACATCCTTGGGGGAAGGGGAAAAGAGTTTGTATAGATTTTCACTCTGACCCCCCGGGGGCTGGAGGGGCGGGACCCAATAGAAGAAATAGAGGTAAATCCTTAAATCGCTACTAGTCATAGAGTTCTTTATGGTATTAAACCAAATTTGACCAAAAACATCCTTGGGGGAAGGGGAAAAGAGTTTGTATAAATTTTGGCTCTGACCCCATGGGGGCAGGAGGGGCAGGGCCCAATAGGGGAGAAAGAGGTAAAGCCTTTAAATTGCTACTAGTCATAGAGTTCTGCATGGAAATTTGGCCAGAAATATTGATCCTTGGGGAAGGGTAACAGACTTTGTACCAATAGGGAAATTTGAGATAAATCTTTAAATTTCTTCAGAAAAGAAACAATGATCCTGTATTCCGAACATTACTTTTCAGGTGAGCGATACAAAGCCTTACTTTGCCAGACTATTCGCATTAACATAATTGTAGTGACCTAAAGTTTATATTTTTAGCTCACCTGGCCCGAAGGGCCGGTGAGCTTATGTCATGGCGCGGCTTCCGTCGTCCGTCGGCGTCCGTCTGTCCGTCAACATTTCCTTTAAATCGCTACTAGTCATAGAGTTCTGCATGGATTGTAACTAAATTTGGCCACAAACATCCTTGGGGGAAGGGAAACAGAACTTGTATAAATTTTGGCTCTGATCCCCTGGGGGCAGGACGGGCGGGGCCCAATAGGGGAAATAGAGGTAAATCCTTTAAATTGCTACTAGTCATAGAGTTCTGAATGGAATGTAACCAAAATTGGCCACAAACATCCTTTTTGGAAGGGGAACAGAACTTGTATAAATTTTGGCTCTGATCCCCTGGGGGCAGGTGGGGCAGGGCCCAATAGGGGAAATAGAGGTAAATCCTTTAAATTGCTACTAGTCATAGAGTTCTCCATGGATTGTAACTAAATTTGGCCACAAACATCCTTGGGGGAAGGGGAACAGAACTTGTATAAATTTTGGCTCTGATCCCCTGGGGGCAGGACGGGCGGGGCCCAATAGGGGAAATAGAGGTAAATCCTTTAAATCGCTACTAGTCATAGAGTTCTGAATGGAATGTAACCAAATTTGCGCCACAAACATCCTTTTTGAAGGGGAACAACTTGTATAAATTTTGGCTTTGATCCCCGGGGGCAGGAGGGGCGCCCAATAGGGAAATTGAAGTAAATCCTTTAAATCGCTACTAGTCATAGAGTTCTTTATGGAATGTAACCAAATTTGGCCACAAACATCCTTTTTGGAAGGGGAACAGATCTTGTATATAATTTTTGCCTGGCCCCCCCGGGGCAGGACGTGGCCCAATAGGGGAAATAGAGTAAATCCTATAAATCGCTACTTGTTCCTGGAGTTTTGCTGGATTGTGACCAAATTTGGCCCATAAACACCCTGGAAAGGGAGCACAAACTTGTATAAAATTTGGCTCTGACCCCCTGGACGCAGGAGGGGTTGGGGCCCAATAGGATTAGAGGTTAAAATTAGAATCCTTAAAAAAGAAACATAACCTGTATTCGAACATTACTTCATTAAACACCATGTGAGCGATATAAGCTCTCTGGCCTCTTGTTCCAGTCTCAGTCTAATCACATTGCCACCATTATTTTCAAAATGTATATTACTTGATATAGTTCAAATTAATTCTAACCGAAACTCAGGACTTAAAAAGACTCATACATACCATGTGCGACTACGTTGATATGTTAATCATTAGAACTAACGAGTATATAATCTACACGAGACAGTAGGAAAAACCGAGCACCACGCAGGTAAAACCAGAAGCTACAATTTACAAAATAGATACTTTTTGTCAGCATTTAGCTGTTACGATCGACAAAATGTTAGACTCGCCATTAGTGACGAATAAATATCTAAGGCTTCATTATGATCAACAAGATCATACATGCGCAATAATGTCGTCGACACAACAGTACGTGCAACAGAGGTTCTGTATATTGGACCGAGTCTTATCTCATAACATATCTTAATCCTTGCTTGTATTTCTGTAATTCTGTCTTAGAACAGCATTTCAATAATTTATAGTAGTCGTGCTGATTTTATGTGTTAATATTTTTCAATACTTACCATCAGCCATATCAATTTTAGTGTCTCCATCTTCATGTATTCACACTATATTTCACAGAATTTAAATATTCTAACACATACCACGTAAATATAACATCTATAACAATGAAAACGACCTTATAAATTTCAACACCAGACTAATAACACTCGAAAATCTCTACTATTCTCGCACCCGCCCTCTCGAATATGCAAGATATACCCGCCACTGCTCATTTATAGTAATTTAGTGTCTAGCTTTTGCGATCTGTGCTTCTAATAAGACTGACTACAAGATGGACCAAGTTGTGTGTGTGACCAAGTGGTAGTGTCCCTTAACCTAAAGTTGCCTGTGTTATAACCGTGTAAAAATACAGTATGTAGTAGCTCCATGTTTATTTCTAATTCTCCGGACACAGGAAGCAGTGATCAGTTGCATACCCAGAATCACAATACCCGAGCATCGTTCCACAAGAAGACTTCCTCACCACCTATATGAAGTTATCATAGCTATACACATAAGTACAGTTATCAGCAGCTTACTAAAATTTACGCTATAAAGGAGAGATAAACATACTTATTATATTCACCCACAACATTAGAGATCTCACAACCAATAACCCCTCCTACGTCTTTAAAACACAACCAAGTAAGAACCTCAATTCGAAGTATCCTAATAATTCTGTCAAAGCTAGATTTATATGAAACGCAGATCTCTTCATCTCTTATGTATTAGCGACACAACGCCGCCATTTACCTAGATCGTTATATTCAATATTTTTGATCATACAACAGAAAAATTTATTTATACTATTATATCTATACCAATAATAGCACTACAGCATCGAATGAAATTAAACATTCAAATCCGCTGTCCAGGAACTGATAAAGCAATATAACCTATTGATACAAAACCTCAACTTCTGTAAGAACGAACATTCTATCCCGACTTATACAACTACCGTAATCGTATCCTTGTCATGAATTTGTAGCTGCTAAATATAAAATATTAGTTCAATCCCTATATTCCTTATGAAGCACCGGTTCAGCATATATGTTTTCATAGCTTACATATCTGAATATCATGCAGATACATATTTGTTCTCTCACAACAATAAGTTATTGGAAATAAAGTACACGCGAAAACTCAGCATGACATTCACAAGCAACAGTTTGTGCAATACATAAATTCGTCTATGTTCCTACAGCAGATGAATAAAAATAACAAATAAACAATTATGATCTAAATTTTAACCGACATCAAACAGTCCTGTCGTCCATCACAGCTGGAAGACAAAGTTGTTAATTAAGATTTTTCTCTTACTTCCCTTTCACCTGACGACAGAAAACCATGAAATTCTAAGCGAATTATAATTATTATAAATTCCCTTCCAGTTTAGCATACACTATATCATAACATTGCAGACCATATAAACTAAACCCAACATATTAATTCCCGAGGAAAATCCGATTATAGGAAAGACTTCTAAACCATTTTTAGCTTCAATGATAGTTATAAACAATATAAAAATAAGAATTAATTGCACCGCAAGAAAGCAAAAAACGGATCTGTGCACTAATGTAGAAATAAACTCAAATAACTTATTAAGAGGCAATTTAAGTAACTGATCAAATTAGCATCATGTAGCAACCAAGCCAAAGATCTAACACCATTAATGTTGTAGTAGCAAAACTAACTTTTTTTGTGTTAATAGGTATGATCTATTACACATTAAAAACACCAACAGATTAGTTATATATTCTTAACGATAGAATAATGAATGTTGATCCCTCTACGTGGATAATCACCCCAGATTTCTTAAGAATCATTCCCATAAATCCTTCCTAAAAATGAAACAGACTAAATCAAATTACATTTATTACCTTCATGTAATACCTAACTATACTCAGTAACGTATTTTCATTTAGTATCTGTTGGAATATTGCTGATCACATCTCGCTCGCCCATGCTCATACTTTACTCTGTTAACAAGCAAACACAAACCTACCGGACTACCCACTAGGAACTATCTTCGTCCTAACTTAGGATAACTACACTACAATCAGATCCAAATGGCTCTATCACAATCACCAGCACTACTAGTATCCACGCGATTTCTGATATCATAACTCGCATGTCGGAGTTAACTTGAACCTTTGGGACTTGCTATGAAAAGCCATGCAAATGTAAGAGTTCTATCTGTGTGACACAGATAAACACACTGCAATTGTAATGTTTACCACATTATTGACGCAACGACCACAATCTTTTAGAATTACCCGTGTATAAATTTGTTTAATCATAGACACCTAATTTGGATCTAATAAAATGGTAAACCAAAATATCTGATACGATGAGTCTATACCTGACTCAAATATTGATATAAAGTACTGCCACCACTAATTTTAAATTACCAATAGCAATAAATGGATATCGGAATAGTCAACGAGTATCTGCCTTACCGAGACCACGCATGAGCCCTTCATTTTTGTAGTAAAAAGCTTGACCATGGGGTGTCACAATCGTAAGAATTACCCCTACGTATCTCTATTTCGTGTCCTACGATCCCAGTATAATCTATGGTGGAAACCGGGCGTGATGATCCCCTC